>MU006350.1:0-31370 GCA_010093695.1 Plenodomus tracheiphilus IPT5
GGGGGCCATAGTTGATCAAAGGTGTAGAGGTGCGCAAAGTTGGTTAGGTGGCCCACTCGCTTGTATGGCCCGCTCGCTTATAAAGTACGTTATGTACAAACTGTTCAGTTTATGAATGGTCCAGCCCCCTGCCGCTACACAACATACATTCAAGTTCTGCCATCTCGGCACAGCGCAGGATGTACCACTAGACGCCAAGTCGCCGCTTCGATAGTGTGACGTACCCCGATGCTGCAGGAGAGTGATCAATAGCCACCTTGCCGCTTGCAGATAGTGCGGCGTGCATCCACGCGGCAGGAGGATCCACGGCCAGCTTGCCGCTTGCGGAGAGTACGACGTGCATTGTCGCAGCGGCGCGCGGTAGCATCTTCCATTGGGTAGCGTATGGGCATCGTCGCAGCGCCACTAGGAAGCTAGTAGGCAAAGGTGCATGGCACCCGATATCTTTGATGCTGTGTCTGTGGACCTGCTGAGTGCAATCTCCACGTACTCGACATATTATAGCGGAATGACATGCATCTACTGCGTGACTTGATTGGCTGACCATTGGACGAAAAGCTGCATAGAGAATGAGTAGATTCTCAATATGTGATGCGTACACGGAAGACAGCGGTTGGTGACCCAGACCGAGGATGGGACCATGTCATGATAACAGCTGCAGAACGAACTCGCTAAGCCATGGCCAATACGTGCCTATCAACAATGTGCGAATTCTTTCCATGAGCCGAAACAAAACAAAAATTTCGGGCTGGCTTGCAGTACTGAGGACCAGGCTGTGCCATTGCGAGACGTCGAACTGTGACGAATTATTAGCCATCTCGCAAAAGAAACGAGCAAACGTCACTAACCACGGCACCCTGGTGGTCCCTCCACGTGATGTGTATCCGCCATTCGTGGCCGACAATGGTGGTACCAACGAACGGCATGATGGGCCTAGGGTTTCCCACAGCCGCGTGGTGTCTCTGAAGCAAGTGCAACCCTGCTGCTGACCATATACCTAGTTGTAGATCGGCCTCATTGGAATCCCCACCCGCTCTTTTATTTCAAATCCACACTGTAGAGGAACCGTCTGAGTATAGGCGTCTGTCATTTGAGACAAGCTAATATCGTTCCATCGCGAGCGCACTCTGTCAAGTCTCGGTCGGACATCGGGGTGGTCGCGGGAGAATGTGATGGCCAGGTCGGCTTTCTTGCTGAAAGGGGCAGACCTTGATTTGCATATCGGAAGCAGTGACGGGTCAATCTGCTGTGTCTGGCTACGGATGGGTTAGAAAATATCTCAACGGGTGGTGGACTTACAAACATGCTGTTCAGCTCAAGCATATCCCCAGGTGCAGCTGTCGCCCACTCCGACTGCACCGAGACCGCACGCCAGACGGTCTTGACGACTTCAACACATGCGTTCTCATCCTTGTGTTCGTTAAAGCAACGTCGGGCAAGATCGTGGACAACCTGTACTTTGCCCCATAACTGTTCAAGCGCTGCGTCGTTCAAAGTGGTACCACAAGTCATCGTCGATGAGAGCGAAACCTTGGGGGTTCACTGTTTCTAGCCGGTGCTTGAAACAAGCCGGTATGACGCCCTTCCAAAGATTGCTTGCTCGATAACGTGCGCAGTAGGTGCAGCGCATGTGGAGGCAATTCCACTGTCCCCTGCTGGCAGCATCGTAATGGCGGTTCTGCATCTTCGAGGAGGCGTAGTTGTTTCCGGGCCGGGCTGGGAGATCTAGAGTGTCCTTTGCCCCTCGAGGGCGCAACGAAACTTGTCCTCTCTGTCAGGTCCGTCACATTCGAGTTGCTACCAGCGTCAGAGTGGGAAACGCGTGACATGACGGCCGGAGTCGAAGGGAACGCTTCGTCAAATTTCCGCTTGGAGGGCTTCCCTTCGGATCGCGGTGGGGATGGCAGACCTAGCTGACAAACCGTCGATGAGGATGGATTCAGCCAGAGTTGTATGCTATCAAGCGTTTCCTGCGACAGTCGGGGAGGAATCATCATCTTTGGTCTCGTCCAAAGGACCCAACCATGGTGATGCGGTTATGTGGCTGCATCGAGTACCGTGCACTATGGTTGCCTAGCCGACATAGAGACGTCGTTGGTAGGATGCGGCTTAGCGCAAGACGGATCGAAGCGGGCATCCAGCCCAGCGCAGGCACGCCCATCACCAAGCGCCCCGCCTGCCAATCAGCAGGTTGTCTGGCATTGCCACCCAGGCTTCTGCAGAGCGTGCCAATTATACCGAATCTGGTCATCAGTCGGTGCGTACATGTACGCAAGAGCACGCCGCAGTACACATAGACATAACCATATCCGAACACCCTCTACCACAGCATGTCGGACCCTGTCCTTGCCGTTGTGCGCGATCTACGGTCCCAGCTGCAGGACTGGACCGCGACGATGTCCGAGACAGACAAGGAACTCCACACAATCGAGATGTCGCATAGTCGAAAATCAGTACCCAGCCATCGAACGCGTTCTGCCTCGAAATCCGACAGCCGTTTGAAGACTATACGTGGGCTGATCGAAAAACAGCGATCATCTTGTGAAGGCCTCCTCGATCGATTCAAGGCAATCGAGGCTCCAACCCCGGGCGTGACGACGAACCTTCCGGCCGATGTACAATCCATACTGAAGCTAGATCTGAGCCTCGCAGCTCGACGCTGTCGCACAAACATCAGCCGCGAGCAAGAACAGTTCCACCCGAAACTTGCCCTTCTGGAGTGGTGGCCGATCAAGAAGATGCTAATCCGCAGACCCCCTTCATCTTACCGTCGATGCGTTATGCCTGTCACGCTTCGCAGTTGGGAACCCAAATGGTATCGACAATTCGAGATGCCGTGGTACAGTTGGGCAAGACTGAGGTAGAGGAGCGCGGATATATACTGCTGGAGAGCGACGTCTCCTACAAACCGTCAGAGCTGGCTCAGCTCGTCCAAGATTGCACGATGCCGGAAGTCGCTAATGGCATCACTGCTTGCGTTGACACGGATTTGTCAGTCGATGTGTCAACCTTCCAGCTGAACCTCGCGAGCCGTACACCTCACGATCCAGAGATGCAGTTTCAAGATTGGGTCAACAATCCACTCGAGAGAACACCCTACTTGATCTGTGAACCACTGTGCAATCATGGAATAAATAATCTGTTGGACGCTGGGCCCAAACTAAACGCGCGCCCTCACATACCCGGTGACAATCACCCATATTGGTATATTAGTCTCGTTGCTGACACCCCAGCCACTATACACATCGAAGATGCGAACTCGGCATCCGCCAATCTCCTGCTCGCCGGCGCTGAAAAACATTGGATTGTTGTACATCGAAGTAGTGCTGCGAAGTTTGAGGAGTGCATACGCAAGGAGTTTAAGAAGAGTCAGACATGCTCAGAATTTGTGCGCCATCACAATATCGTTGTAGGACCTTCATGGCTGGCAAAGAGAGGGCTCATATTTGAGGTCGTGGTTCAAAGACCAGGCGACGTCATGTGCACGATGCCCGGTTGAACGTATCATGCCGTAAGAAACACTGGAGCTAATTTCGCCGTAGCCATCAATTTCGAATTTGAAAATGCTCCTGATGAGCCCGAAAATTATACATAGTGTCTAGAAGGAGCAAAGAGTTGTGGTCCAAACGTTCTGGCTCTGGAAAATTACCTACCCTTCGATGTCATGCCCCCAGCCGAAACCCAACCCGTGAAGCAGATGATCCGCCTGCCATATGAGTCGAATGGTACGGACAGCGCGATCATAGGAGAAATCGAACACTTCATGAGCCAGGGTCCAGTGCCAGAGTGGTTTGAGTGCCAAGATGCACAACAAACCAAGGATTATCTTGGTCACTTTGCGCCGGGAGTACGGCTGAACGGAACCCTGCTTCGACAACTTCTCTTGATCTTGTCTTTGCCTCATCACTTCAATGTCATCGAATCTCTGACCCTGGACGTGAGCAAGCCCGTAATATCGCACAATAGACAGCTGATCAGCACGTCCGTCAGTGGACTGGTCTTTCCCTTTCATGTTAGTGTCGACGATCAGGAGTCATCTAGCAATCGCAATCATTGGGTACTGGGTATTTTCGACCACGAACGGCGACTGTTCAGCGGCTATGGCCTGGATCGCCACTTATGTGAGCGGTGGGCGAAGGTGATAGAAGAATCCCTGAACAGTCTTGATCCGACAATCAGGAATGTGACTGTGAAAGCACTGCCAGTATGTACGGCACAACATTGTGTGATTGAACTGATGATGGCCAGCTACCGTTGGACTCCGACAAAGCATCATGTGGACTTTTTTGTTGCCTAGCTCTCGAAACGTATCTGGGAACTTACCCGGAGGGCACAACACCCCCTAGCCTTCGTTTTCACTACCTTCGGAAGCTATGCAGTCATTACCGGACTTCAGCCTTCCTTGAGAATTTGTTGCCATCCTGTCGCATGTCTGAAGCTGCCGCCGCCATGACGCTCACCCAAACGCACTCACCCATGTACTATCCTTCGATACAGACCCATGAATTCGGAGCTGAGTGCCTGGATGATATCCTGGAATCTGATGAAATCAAGCAAGAGGCCAGACGCACACATCGAGAATCCGAAGACCTGATAGCGGTCATAGAAGACTTCGAGCTTAACAGCACATTGCCCCCCGGAACCATCACGTTCAAGGAAGGATCCTGGCAGTCCACTATCGACCTGTGCATGGTGACCACGGGACTGGTAGACAGAGTGATCAGGAGTGAGATAGATCGGGAGCTTGATCACGACTCCGACCACCTACCGATAAGCACTGTGCTAGATCTGACAGTGCAATGACTGAAGAACACACCGGGAAAGAACTACAAGCGTCTGAAGGAGAAAGCATATACCAAAGCACTGAAACAAGCGTTACCACCGCTACGCAGACCAGCGACGAAAGCAGCTCTTGATGCATACGTTCAAGAAATAGTGAGGGCGGTCAAAGAGGCGATCGACAACGCAGTCCCGCAAACACGCCTGACACCTCAATCACGGGAGGGCTGGACCGATGAGTGCAAGGAGGCCCTCGCAGAAGCAAAAAGACTGAAGAGACTGTACAGCCAGCACACCACCGAGGAATCACGGGAAGCATATCGAGCAGCGAGAAACCACAAAGCGAGGATGATCAGGAAGGCATTGACTAAGATACATAGGCAGCGAGTAGAGGAGGCAGCCCAGTCGCCGGAGAACCTGTGGAGGCTCGCCAGATGGGCGAAGACGAGAGGCAACGAGGTTCCCAGGGTCACACCGGCCCTTCAACAACCAACAACCCAGCGAGAAGTTACGGAACCAAGCGACAAAGCAGACCTGTTCCGAGACACCTTCTTCCCCGCGCCACCAGAAGCAGACTGGAGAGACATACGGAGCGCTGAGTATAGCGGCCAGGTTGATTTACCACCAATAACCGAGAAGGAAGTGAGGGATGCTATTCGCACAGCATCTCCCCTCAAGGCCCCAGGACCCGACAGCATCGCGAACCGGGCGTTGCAAGTAGGAATGCACCTAATTGCGACCCACCTAACGAGAGTCTTCAACCAAAGCCTACGCCTAGGATATTGCCCGGCACATTTCCGAGAGTCAACTATGGTAGTACTGCGCAAGCCCGGCAAAAGCAACTACACAGTACCAAAGGCATACCGTCCAATTGCACTATTGAACACAATCGGCAAAGCGATGGACGCAATTATCGCCCGACGACTCAGCCATCTGGCTGAGACGCATCATGTGCTGCCGGTAACACACATGGGCGGTAGGAAAATGTGCTGCACAGATCATGCGCTCCACGCCGTCACGAAGAAGATACACGAAGCATGGAACAAGAAACCTAGCCAAGTAGCCAGCCTGCTTCTGCTAGACGTTTCTGGCGCCTTCGACAACGTCTCACACGTACGACTGCTCCATAACCTACGAAAGAGAAAAGTAGACGAGAAGACAGTCAAGTGGATCGCAAGCTTCCTGAGCAACAGACATACCAACATAGCGATTGACGGATTCCAGTCAAGAGAGTATGCCATAAACACAGGTATACCACAAGGCTCGCCGTTATCACCTATTCTCTACCTCTTCTACAATGCCGACTTGATAGAAGAATGCAATCGAGAACCAGACACCATGTCGACAGGATACATAGACGATGTGGGCATCCTGACGTGGGGTAAATCGACGGAGGAGACGTGCGATACGCTGAGCAGGGTCCTAGAGAAAGCACAGCGCTGGGCCAACACCCACGCCTCTATCTTCGCCCGGGAAAAATTCCAATTAACACACTTCACGAGATCATTCACGCGATTCGATACAAGCAGAGCAACCCAAACGGAATTGGGTGAGGTGAAGCCCAAGGCAACGTGCAAGTACCTGGGACTAACAATGGACGCCAAAATCCGGTGGAGGGAACACATAGAAGAGATCAGACAAAAGGCGACGAAGACAGTGAATGCACTTAGCTGCCTTGGAGGCTCCACCTGGGGCGCAGGGTTGCTGGACATGCGAAGGATATACGAAGGCACCGCGCTACCCCAGATGATGTACGCGTGCTCAATCTGGTACAATGCCAGCACGAGAGGAAAGACATATACACAAAAGACACTTGACACCCCGCAAAGCATTCAAGCGAGAGCAGCAAGGGTCATCTGTGGGGCTTACAGAGCCACATCAAGCGCCGCGCTCGATATCGAAGCACACCTCCTACCCATCGAGCAGCAGATATGGAAACACAATGCAGATGTCATTACCCGGCTTCTCTCGAGCAAGCCCGCCGCAGACATGGCGGGCCTCAAAACATGCATAACCCAATCCACAGATACGGCTAAAAAGCGCAGGAAACACATCGACTCCTGGCAGAGGATCTACGACGACATGAAGCGCCGACGAACCCAGGGCTTCGACAACCAGGAGCCGATCCCACCCTTCATGACCCCGCCATGGAGACGAGGCCCAGCGACGCACATAGAAGACAGTGCCGAGAGGGCACGGCAGCGACACGATAACAACAGCGATACAGGCCGGTGTCTGAGCATCTATACGGACGGTAGTGGTATAGACGATGAGACAGGAGCAGCAGCAGTGTGTCCACTCACTCAACAAACTCGCGCTGCGTACATGGGGCCGAATACCATCTCGACTGTATATGCGGCGGAGCTGAAAGGAATAAGCCTGGCAATACAGATAGCACAAGAATATGTAGAGCAAGGTGGCAGGCGGCGAAATATCGACATCTACACAGACAACCAAGCCGCCATCTGGTCCATACAAAGGCGGAAGGAAGATCGGGAGCCTACATCCTGGAGGATATCGCAACCCAAGTCCAGCGGCTCCAGGATATGGAACGGCCAGTAACTGTCCGATGGATCTCGGCCCACGTAGGAATTCCAGGGAACGAAGCCGCAGACAGAGCTGCCAAGGAGGCGACGGGATGGAGAGACGACGGTCGCAGGCACCCACCAGCAGCAGCGCCTCCAAGGCTACACCCACTCAAGTCCACGCTGAGACGATGGTGCAAAAGGCAGACGGAGGAAGCATAGGCAGCCCAATGGAAAGCAGAGGCCAAGGGAAGAGCAACATACAGACACACACTACGGCCCACCTAGGTGCTCCAGCTACACGAGGGGCTCAGCAAGCGAGAGAGCGCGCTGCTGGTGCAGCTGCGGACAGAGAAGATAGGGTTCAACGACTTCCTCTCTAATTGGTCCCCACTGCATGCAGCCGTTGGGTTTAGGGCTAAGATAGCGCTAATTATCTTGGCGTCATATCTCAACATCACGATCTTCTCGCCACTCGCTTTGCAGTAATTAGACATCTCCCACAGCTCAACTCGCGTGTGAGAGCGAAAGCATGAGTGTGACCAGGATAATCGCTCGACCTCGCAGCATATCAGTTCAGAAAGCGCTGGCATACAAATTGTCTTTGCCAGCACTCGCGCCTTCAAGTTTACTTTCCTCCATGCTTGCACACCTTCTCAGCTCGGTCTGCCGATGGATTGGTCTACACATATTTGTGACATTGATACTGAACCTCTGCATCGCTATCACAAGGGTGGATATCATCCTGTTCACTTGGGGGACTGTTTGATTAATGGCAGGTATAAGGTTCTACACGAATTGGGCTGGGGTGGATATTCGACTGTCTGGGCTGCGCGCGATACCAGGTCTCGCTTTCTGCGATACATTGACACAAGTTGAGCTGACATATTACTAGAAATCAAACCTACGTTGCTGTAAAAATCGCAGTATCTGAGCCAAACCATCAGAATCGAGAGACTACCGTCTTGCGCACAATAGGGGCGACACACTCAGACCAGCCTGGCTACCAATATCTAATGACAATGCAAGATTCCTTCCAGATCATTGGTCCAAATGGAACTTATGCATGCCTCGTGTTGGAATTGTTAGGGCCAAGCGTGGCCGATCTCTTTGATGCCCATTCCTGCATCGAAAGGCTTCCCGGAACGCTTGCGAAAACTATTGCAAAACAGGCTCTGCTTGGTTTGTGCTTCCTTCATGAGCAGAAAATCGCGCATGCAGGTACACTATGATGTCAGCATTCATGTGATCTCTGCTAATCATCCTCAGATCTGCATACCCGCAACCTAGCATTCGCGATCCCTCCGGTGCAAGCCTTGCGAGAAGAGGATTTCCTCCAGAAACTCGGACAACCCGAAACAGGAATTGTTCAAAAAAAGGACGGCCAGCCACTAGGACCTGGGGTACCCAGATACCTTGTTAAACCCACTTCCTACCCTATAGATGTTAAGTCATCGTTCAGATCGATTAAGATCGTGGATTTTGGCCAATCTTTCTTAAGCGACGAGTGTCCTGGCGCCCTCAACACTCCACTTCCTGTTCGCGCCCCTGAGATCATCTTCAGAGATAAAGTCGATTATCGCGTAGATCTTTGGAGTATGGGCTGTCTAGTGAGTTCAGCTTCTCGAACACAGTGCCTTGGCATGCGTTGATAGGAGGCTGATGATTTGTCTAGTTGTTCGAGCTCATTGTCGGGCAACCGCTGTTCGACAGCTTCATGACAACACCTGCAATCCTTGTCCGCCAAATGCTTGAGACAGTCGACGATGGTTTGCCAAACCGTTGGAACAGGGAATGGCATGCCATGAAAGGAACATTGTCTGACAATAGTTCCAATTGCTCACTTCAAGACTGGTTAGAGGAAATGTACTTTGATGGGGAGAGGCGCGAGGATATGAGTCAGGAAGACATTGTGCAGGTCGGCGTGCTAATTGGAAGTATGTTACGAATGGAACCTTCCGTCAGGGCATCAGCGAAAGCTGTTGTTCAGGTCGCTTGGTTCCAGAGAGAATAATTTGTATCAAAACTTTCCGTTTCAGGCATTGACCCATGAGCAGGTCGTAACACCCCGAGTCTCGCTCTAGATGGCGCAGCAGCCGATCGTCTGCCGCCTTGGTGCGGCGTGCCCATGAACATGACGCCGTACGTCGACAGCGTGATTGAGCGATGCTCTTCGAGAGCGCCTCGGCGGGCCGCATCAGAGTGGATGAGCGCCTGGGGCTGTCAATTCAGCGTGCTGCGGAAGCTGTGGAAAGTGCACGCACGCTTTTGACAACAATCCCGCCCAAGCTATGCGCTACGAAAATAGTCGGCCGCTTGCTCGTCTGCCCTGGCCTTAGTTCTTGCTGTTGTACATTGTGCCTCGCGCATCGTGTACCTCTGTGAACTGTCTGAAAAGGCACAGGTCGGACACTATGCCTCTACCGTGGTCATAGAGGTGCTGGGGAGCTCACGCGCGAGCTGCTGTGCGTGTGCGCGTCGTAGCCCCAGCTGAGTATACGCGCGTTGGACAGGTCGTTCGGGAGGTCACCCAGCCAGTTGACGCCGCCGCTCGTCGTCCATGTCTTCTCGCGGTGTCCGTTCAGGCCATAGACGGCGACGATACTGCAGTCTTGTTAGCTGCGAACGCGCAAACGAGCAACGAGAAGCATACTTAACGGTCGGATTGGTGCCTTCAGCTACCACTTGCAAGCCGTGTGCAACTGCAGCAGCTGGCTCCGCTAACACTGAGGATGTCGAGGATGTCGAGGATATCGAGATCTCTGTAGCGGCCTGCCTGTGTGTGAGTGCGTGGGAGACGGAAGGTTGCCTACGAGACGCACCTTCGTCTTGCTCTTCGAGCCGAAGAGTCGTCGCATCGCGTTGCCTCAGGTCAGGGCCAACAGGTGTTGGGTGTAGGACGGAGAAGGTGTAGCAGGATCGTGCGCGAAGGCTGTCTCGAGGGCTGTCGCGAGGCTGAGCTGCACGGCGGCTGCAGCATGGTGGCGGTCGAGGCCATGGAGGCTGCCTGGCTGCTGTTGTCGTTGGCTGTCGCCTACCAGTCTCGCCGGAGCTGACCCTCGCGGGGTTGAGAAGGCTTGTCTTCTTGCACTCGCTCTTCCTGAACTCGTCGAGGTACTGCCTAAGGGAGCATCGAGGTGCTCTTTGCGAGATGTACGCTGCCGCTTGCACGATAGCCAGCGGCATGTATTCCAGCGCTGCTGCAAGCTCAGCGACGTCGTGGCGATCTCCTTGCGTTCCCAGCTTCTTCTCAAAGAGTGCAACTGCAGTCGCGCTATCCATCGGCTTAACAGTGGTGACATCGTGCCGTTCGACCAGCTTCAGCGCTGCTTCCTTACTCCGTGTCGTGACGAGGACCGAGCCGTGCCCGCAATGAGGCAGGTATTCGCGCAGCGGTCTGAGAGCGGTCCATAACTGACTGGCAGGCTGCCGCTGGCCGTTGCTTTGAACGTCAAGAAGGAAGCGAGCATTGCTGACATTGTCGAGCACAAGCAAGCATCGATGCTTGCTACTGCGCAGCCACGCGTGCACCAGCTTGAAGATGTCGGCCTGCGGGTCCTGGCGACCGGCGAGCTTCATACAGTCGGCGACGTTACGGTAGCCCTGCTCAAAGCACGCTGCATTGCTGGCATAGACCTAGAACACCCACGTCTCGAGCGACCGCTCGCGGGTTGGTAGGCATGCTCGATGACAAGTTGCGACTTGCTTCTCTGCCGTTAGCGTGTAGTGCTGGTCGAACAGCGTCTGCTTACCCTACGCCGCCTAGGCCGACGAGCGCAGCCCACGAGTCTGGCGCAGCGCATAGTTGGTCGACCCGATCAAGTGTCGTCCCCTCGCTCGACGAAGTCGGTGTCGCGGGCGAAGAGGATCACGATTGACGGATGCGGTGGAGTCTCCGGTCGTTCTTAGGCGGGGCCTCTTGTTAGCGCTTGCCTGGACCCTACCGGTACTGAACTCGGGCAGTGTCAGGTGGAACGCAGCGCTCACCGGGCCGTTGACGATGCCGGCCTGGAAGCCGGCGTTCGCGTCGTCAAAGGAGATGGCGGAGGTCATGATGAATGTTGAAATACAGCACTGCTAGACACACCGGTGGGGGGGTGTTTGCAGCGAGGTGCTACAGCGCCTCAGCCTGACAATCTTGGTTGGACGTGGCTGCCTGATGTTTGGAAGATTTGTCTTTCCAGCCACCCCGTCATTGCCTTGCCTGGTTGTTATGTTCAGCAAAATTGTAAAGTGGGCATACATGAAGGAGAGCAGGTATAGTATCTACTGAACCTCACTATTGGGCTGACAATGTCTAGATAAGCCAGCGAGATTTTACAGACTCATACTGACAACCAAAGCCGCGATCTTCACGACCAACTAGAAGGACTCGAGACTGCACTTCCCGTGGACCTTCAATTGACAACTAATAAGCGCACAGATTGCGCCTTCCGAGTTTCCAACATATACATATCTATACATACATTGCTGACAACTTGTCGTATCACGCTTCGCCTAGCAGGATGTTCTTCTTGCTTATCATGGATTGGGACCCATGCTTTCGATCTTTCAGATCCTTGGGGAGATGAGACGATGGAAGGAGCTGAGTCTTGCGTAAAGACGTGTGAGGATTTCATTTCCTGTTTCCTGCTCCAATCGATGCAGCCTAAAACACTTCAGCGCAAGGAACTCTTCTACACGTCTACTGTGGGGCAAGCATCTTTTGCAGTGGCTGAATCTAGTAAGTAATAGGCTCTTTTGCAAAGGACTCGCGAATAGCTCAACCAACGACCACAGCGATATACTCGCAACGAGATCCTGGCATTGCACCTGATTCTCTTGCTTTAGATGCACATTTGAAAGCACACACGGTATTGCAATAACGCATCTCGATCTTTTGAAGGATAACTTCCCTCTATTCCATTCTTGGTCGACACATCTGGCGAGTTGGCATAGGCGCTTTACTGAGTAGACCAAAAACCAACATCGCCATCGCCACAACTCAATGGATTCGAATAATCATACAGCCTTGATAACCTTGACTTAGACCTCCATTAGTTTGATTAGTCATGTAATCTTGACACCATCGCTCCAACACCAGGAGGATCTATTCAAGCGCGGCAGATCGAAGGAGCATTAACGAAGAACACAAGCACAAGACAAGGCAGGGACGAAGATCGTACATACACCGTCGCAAACGACTAGTTACATCCAAACGTCACAAGCTATCCACACAATGTACCTGGGACGCACTCAAAAAGCGTTGACCAAAAGCAAGGCTGATTTGCGGAAGATGATAAAGAGATATCATCATGGACACGGGAACACTCGATTATGTTCGGAGCTACCCAAATTCTTAGTTATCTTGACCTTGCGATCACGCCACATCCACTTTCTTACCCCGAATATCTGAATGTACCTGTCGTTCCACCAAATGCTCTGCAGCTTATAGTCAATACGAAAGACGCCACCCTTGCATTGAGGGGAGGGCCTCTGAACAAACCTATGCTAGTGCCAGCCGAATTGCGCAAAGGTGCTAAGCGACGCACAAATCCATACCTTCCTCCACGACGTCCACATGCTCCATTCATCATGTACAAGATTATGGCGAGCCGATTGGCAGAGATGTGTATCTCATGCGGAAGACCGCGTTCCTACAGAGGTTTATTGACCCAAACCACTATCTACTGAATTGTCTCGATCTCGCAGGAGCGAGCTAAACCCTGATCTATTCTGCTACGAGGAAGTCATGTCCTTGCAACTAAGTTATCTCACCACGTTAGGAGGCTCTTATGGATCTTCTCATTCGCCGAGCGGAGCTTCCGGTATGTACAGGTTCTAGGCTATGAAGGCCCTCTAAGCCTGAGTACATGATCCTCCGTAGCTGTACTTTCTCTTCAGCCTTCCAACAATATAGGAAACGCTCGGCGTCGCGAATACACGGGGGTGTATAGCTGAAGGGGCGACTGACAGCGTTACTGAAACGATCGGCAGCAGGGCCAATACCACGGTGATGCCGGTCGGAGGCCATTTCCCTAAAGGAGACTAACTGTAGCATGCTAGCACATCAACATAGCTGTGTAAAACTTGCGGAGAAGAGAGTCCGGAGGTCCGATCGCAAAAGTATCTCGTGACAGGGTGCGTCTCGCGACCCAGGGACAGACATTAGCTCTATCTAATGCACGCCTCGACACCCTCATGCGTCTCGCACACGACCGAACCTCGATGTAGGGCAAAGCGATAAGAGGAACGTATCCCAAACCATCAGATGAGAAGCCTGTGTTGAACATGCTACAGAAGACTACTAAGATAGTGGAACTGTTCCGCATGCTGTCGTAATAATCATAGTATGACTTCCGCGTTTCCCAAATGCTTCTTATTTGTGACCAACTGTCCGTCATGATGACGCATCACGCTGACATGGCGTCTAGTTTGCCCTCACAAACCAGAACGTGGCACATCTCTGCATCCCCAAGCTGCACAGCCGACTGTAAGGCTTCCTGTAGTCCATTGAGATTGGAGATGGTCAAGTCGGCCTTGACATACGATAGCAAGATTCTTGCGGCGTCGTACCGGCCCTTTGAGTTAGAGCCGCTTCTAACGATCCGCATAAGGGCCGTTTCTCCATGGCTGTCAACGTGATGTAGGACTCCCTGTACGCGGGGAACCAGAATTCGAAAAATTGCTGGGTTGCAATGAAACGATGCCGTATGCAGTAGACTTTCACCTCGAGAGTTCAGACTTTGAAGGTCTACTTCCAAGCTTGTATCACTCAGCAGACATTCTACAGCACCAACGTGATTCCCTAAGACAGCCTCATCAATCGGCCGCGAGTCACGCCACAACTCAGCCCTCAGTTCTTCCATACTGTGTGCTCGATCCAACAAACGCTGGATAATTGGTAGACAGCCGGCGCGAGCAGCTATGCACAGAAGCTCATTGCCCCACTGTTCATTTACAAGTGCGTCCAGCACATCATCGACAAGATCAAAGGCCTCGGCCCAATTTTCATGACGTGAACGAAAATCTGACCATCTCTTGATAATGAGTCTAAAGAATTCAAGATTTCGAAGTTGATGCCGAATCTTGCCTTCCAGGAAGAGTATTCTTAGCTTCGATAGATTTCCCCACTGCAATATTTGATCGGCAGCACTTGCAGCTGGTGAAGGAAGATACTTGTCCTTGTCAAAGTCCGAATTTTGCAGGATGTCGCGGAGGATTTCATCTGAGCCATAAAGTGAGGCGATGCTGACAGGATCGTAGAAACGACTATCAAAATCAAACCTGGCTTTAATTGCGCAGCCGGGGCGACGGTTTTGGTTGATCCAATTGTGTAGTCGCATTGAGCCCGCTTGACACAGCCTCTCTATATTTGCAAGGAATGGAAGAGGTTCATTCTCCGTGGCGCCGAAATGCTTAAGCCAGTGGCTAGATGCGTAAACGAAGAACCCACCGAAGCCACGCTCAGTCGGATCGTAGCAGATCATGTCCTCTTCCCACACTTCCCATGTGCAATCAACGTTGTACTCGAAGGAGTCTTGGTCGCTGAATAAATCAATTTCTTGAGGAAGTTCGTCAATCGCAATTTGCTCCTCAGAGAATAGAGGGATAGTGCCGATTTCTTGCAAGAGAAGATACTTGACGCAGAGGTCCAACATGAACGCTTCTAAGCTCTCGATGCGGGGCGGAATCGCTTGACCAGATGCTCTTGACGTATCAAATCCTCTCAGATATGACCAGTCTCGGACAATGTATTCCTTCACAGACTGGTGGACGAGCCGAACCTGCCACTTTCTGAGGTCTGTGAAATCAACACGGCTGATAAAGGGATAGATCAGACTCATCACCCTCTGGTGGTCCACCAACTTAGCGAGGGAAGCAACAGTATTTACCTCATGTTGAGCGGCAGCTAGTGCCACGGCCCAGGCGAGCTCTTGGATGCTGAGAGGTCTGCACGCGGCAGCGAGAAGCTTCAAGGCCAAGGCTGCAAGCTCCTGGTTCTCGGGATCATTCGACGAATTTCGTAAGAGCAAGTTGGTGTAGAGTTTTGAGAGCTCTCCCGGTAAAGACATTCCCTCCAAGAAAAGTCGCATCGGCGCAAGTGCTTTGATTTTACGAATTCCAATAAGTTCGATGGTCATCTTTGTCCATATAGCGCTTCCTTGTGCCGAATGAGACAATTTTTCAATGACAAGTTCCCTGACATCCTCTGGTAGATAGGACAACTGTTCCTGGACTGTATATCGGACAATGACACTATCTCTGTGGGCATCTGGCTCCATAGTAATTTTGGTCATCTGTTCCAGTTGCTCCAGGATCTCTTCTTCAGGCCGCGAAGAAAGTAAAATTCTGAGCCGCGGAGTCTTCCTTCGCAAATTTTCTAACACTTGCAAAAGTGTTCTTCGTGATGCTCTACCGCACTCATCAAGGCCATCGATGACGATGTAGAGCAGGCGATCGAAGGTTGCCAGAACCGATTCCAAAAACTCTCCTAACTTGCTTGCGCTTGTCGCCGGCTCGAGGGTTCCAGAAGCTTGTTTTTCCTTATACCATTCGTAGAACGTTTTCTTCAGGCCAGAAAACTGTTCAAGCAGCGCTAAGATCAACCCTGATAAGATATTGACAGCTTGGCCAGTCTCATCGTCTCGGCAGTAGTAATAGCACACCTTAGGCCTAGGTATTTGGTGTCCATTTCTTTGATTCAATTCATCCACAAGAAATGCCATGGCAACCGTTTTCCCACAACCCATCTCGCCAAGTATCACCAGTTGTTGAGAGTCGGAGGCATAGCACCAATGGGTGAATGCAGGGTTCGTGAGCAAGGATTGGCAGGCCTCATCGCTTCGAAGCTCTCTCAGATGATGATGGTAGCGGACCTGCTGATTCATCTTGCTGCTTTCGAGCCATCTAGCAACTAAGATCACATAAGTATGTGTTGATTATGCGTAGGTCGACATTGCTTACTTTCACGGTCGTAAAGCATAGACTTGATATCCTCAACAATCTCCCAGGTCGACTTTTCGATGAGCTTTCGGAGAGTATTAGCATGTCCCAGGAAATCTTCGACAATGTTCGGTAAACGATCGGTCTCTAAAATCATCTTTATTGCCAACTGCCTTCCTCTTTGCATGAGGATCTCTTGAGCGGCTCCATAAAACTCCAGGATTTTCTGGTACACACATACAAGCGTCTATGCAGTATTAGAGAGATGTCGAATATTGTGATGCGAGTTACCTTATGAATGTCCGTCTTGTTTACTCTCTGTCCAAGTGTGTCGCAGTCATCTATGTAAGAGATTTGCTCCAACATTTCACCAATCTGTCTTGCGAAATTCAAATCGGCAGTTGCGAAGCTTATCGCAATCTGTGTTTAGTCAAATGGGTTGCACTCGTTCTCGTGAAGACCATGGTCTAATAGCATACTTACTGCTGTTACGCTTCTAACGACGCCAATGACAGTTGACGCTGTCGGATCTAGATTACCCAGGGGAGATGCTAGGTCTAACGCCAGTTTGAATCTTTCGAGCGGCACCTGGATAGAGCGTAAATACGCCACACCTCGCAGGAAAGCCGACTGCTGAGTCTTCCCTTTATCTAGAACTTCAAGTTTCGCAAACAGCTGCGCTGCACTGCTGCCTGCGAGAATAGTCACATCAATGTCCTTTCCAAGGCTCTCGACAGCTTCACGATACGCTGCGCTCCAAAGATCAGGGGAGACGATCAAATTTGCAGTATTGTCATCGAGGGTCGACCGATTGATAGAGTGCGAGAGATTATTGTCGAGACTGCTCTGATCTGTTCGATTCTGAGTCCCATCAGCGCAAGTGACAGTCAAATCCGCAGACACGCCGTCAATTTGTAATGTGGGTTGCAAGTCGGCACTACCTAAATGCTTAGTTGAGGGTAAAATTTAAGATGGGAAACTCACTGAGATGCCACACTTTCATGGGCATCGAGGTTTTGAAGCGGTGAGGTATAGGTGTTGCCTGGGGAATGGTGGAGTTTCCGGCGAATACGAATGAGCCGCTCCGACAACCCCCGCCGAAAGCTCCTACTGCGGGCAGATGTGGAAGACGCCATTGGATTGGAATTGCGAAAAGATAAGTCTCTTGTTAAACTAATGGAAAGGACCGTCCGTGGGCAGAAGAAGGGCTATCCACATCTTTACGGTAGACCATTTTATTGACTGCTATGAGGGTACCCCGCATGACATCAAGTCATATCAGGTGAGCGTATTATCGGCGCTTACACGTGCGCACAGACACGGCATCCATGGGTGCCCAACGGAAGTACAAGACTGGCCATCTTCATTGTTATCGCAATACTGCTGGGATACGAACCTCTTTAGAAGCTTTGTGATATGCAGACATAAATTCTTCCAGCCTTTGTCCTGTAAAGGATGTTTGTTTAATTCTTACTCGGTTTCAGCCGCGAGGCTATGCCCGGATGCAGAGGGATGGCGGACAGCCGACGCGCTGTCGGATAAACCAGCACCCCACTTCACCATACCTGTGGTACGGCCAGCTGTCCCCTTGCCTCTGCGTGGTCTGCCTTCTATCTACGACTATGTACATTTCGCCTCAAGAAGTGACGTGTTTGCCTGTGTTTATGTTCCGCAAGTTGTTGTTCCTATGTGTATGCCGTACTCGAAGCCTTGTGTCTGTAACATTATTTCAGGGCTCGTAGAGGCGCGTTGCCTCGTGTGTTGCGACCGCAAGACCTTTAGTCTCCCCCTGGCGTTCAGCTTTCGTGTATGCTAGCTTGACCCCGTGCCCCCAGGGCTTAGAATATGTTCCCCGATTTCCGATGTTCTTTAGGTGTTATGATGCCTTCCACTCGGTTATTATGTGGCCGTGTTGTATGGTGTGACCTGCCACTAAGCGCAGCGGCAGCAGCATGTCGTCGTGATGCAGCTCCACAAGGGCGATGCTCCGCTCGTGCGGGCCGTTGAGTCTACTGGGCATGAGAGGTCTTGCGCGAATCTCCTCAGACCTTGTCAGGTGTGTCGAGGGGTCACCACTCCTTCGACACGAGGTGGGAGCGACAGTGGACGAGGCTGTCTGATGATCTGTAAGTATGTTGTGGCACCGATGGTAGCATGCCGGAGTGTCTGAGAGGTAATTTGCGCGAGAGGTGATGCTGTTCAGGCCGAGGGCTCGTCGATGCGGGACGTCGCTAACATTGTCGGTTGGTGATGGGCTGACCAAAAAGCCCATCAGTGACTGTGTTGTGTGTTTTGTGACTGCTGTGCTCAAAAGGTGTCTGGGCTCCGTCGTCGCGTCTTGTGTTGCTGCGTTGCGGCTAGATGGCTGCTGTTGCGTTTGGTGCACGTGTCATGTTAAGTAGCTTGCTCGCAGATTCTGCCTGTCCGTCCCTGCCAGGGCCGCAGCGGCGGCTCTACAGGTACCAAATCAACGCGGGGGGACGCGTGGGGACGCGTGATGGCCTGTAGAGACCGTTGCAGTCACTGGCAGATGTGCTTTGATGCTTGTGTGATGGTAATCCTAAGAATTGAATTTTCGCTGTTTGTCGTGCATTTTCCTGCAAAGGATGCTGTTTTGCTGAATGCGTCACTCGGATAAAATATTATCCGATCCCGGATCTTGAAGATTAGCAACCTTGGCACGCCTCAGCCCCTCAAAGCTATGGAAAGATCAACTGTCCGCTCATTCCGGTCAACCACAGCTTGCGATCTTCTGTGAACTCTACCTGCGCGGTGTCGGTCGAAAGGGTTGTACTTACAAGAAAGTGCACTCCTGATTCTGTGATTTACGAATTGTCATGGATTCCATACACCAAGGCGACCCAACCCTAACACGCTCAACTGCGGTCAGCTTCCTCCATTTGCCTCGGTGGGTACGCGACGACATCTACGAGAGGGTACTCGTCCTACGACATCCACTCTATATCTTCCAAGAGCCAAACTCTCCCATAGAGAGCTTTGCGCCCGACAAACCTTCTCGATGGCTCGCATTGCTACATACCAATCGACAGATACACGAGGAGTCTAGCACAGTGTTGTATGGGATGAACCAGTTCCATCTCATGGATATCACACCACTTCAAACAGACCTCCTCCGATCATTCTTAGACTGGATTGGCTCCCCAAATACGGCTTCGCTGTCCTATCTATGTGTCAATTTTCCGGTCGTGGAACGCACAAATGGCCAAGCGGGAAAATTGGAGCTCAGGCCTGACAGTCTGCAGAGTGTCAGACTCTACCAAGACAAGTGCACTAAATTGTCAACTCTGGAAACTGTTGTGCACTACAAAAATTCCGGCTTCTTCCGAGAGCCAGATGACTTTCTTCGAGAGGCGCTGTCACTAATCGATGCGCGGCTGAGAGCTATCCTCTCATTACGCAAGATTATTGTCCGGTTCGTTGATTTCAATGGGATCCCGACTGCTTCAGCAAAGGACTTTATGCAGGAGCTTGGATGGATAGTAGTGTCTCGCAATGGAATGGAATCCTAACGGCGGACATCGAGATGTTCATTGTTCTTCCGGAGTATGAGTGGCACTTGGTAGTTCTTCTCAGTGTAGTTTCGGGCTTGACAGAATTGAGAAACCGACTGTGCGATGATTGAGGGTAGTGAGGGCGACGCTGTTATGAGCTGCTTGGGCAGCGAATTTGTCGGGCATAAGTTCGGGAAGGGCTTCGGTTTGTGCTCGGCTGGCGTGTTCCCATGGTTAGTTCACTGGGGAGTAGAGATGGGAGAGAGCGCGGAACGCAGCTCGGCGAAAGCCAGCGGTTGCCAGTGCAAGGCTGTGCAATGCGGTGCAGACAAAGAGACTTAATGTGCACACTCACATCTTTCAAACGCGATTGGTCGTCGCACATCCTTGGGTGCCATCTTGAAGACGATGAGTTGGCGGTCTCAGGCCAGTGGCTTGCGGATGATTTCGCGTTGTGCTGTTGTTCGTGTTGCAATCAGAAAGATCCGTGTGGCGGCTGCATGATCGGCAATTCGGCGTTGTCCGTGTCCTAGCTTCATTTGGACAACGGCAAATGACGACCTTATAACATCGCATACTACGTCCAACAATAAGGCGAGCTAGGAGCTCGTTCCATGACCATTGCTAATGCCTTCACGCAGTTATATCTCGAAAGGAGGACTGTGTCTATATGCCAGCAGGTATAGATGGATCTGGTAACGTGATTTATATGCGAGCACCGCAGGTACATGCGAGCGCCGCATTCCACCAAGTTTGCGCCCCTCTCACATCTTGCACGTACAATATTTCCACACAGAATTCTCAAAATGGATCCAAACGAATAGACGTTCAGTTTGATATCTCTCCTATCAATAACCAGCAAATTGCAGCAGTCTTCAACGTGTCTGATAGAACGATCCGCCGTCGACGCGCTGGCAAGCCTGCCCGATGCGATTGCCAGCCCAACTCGATGAATCTTGCTAAGATATAGGAGGAGTTTGTTATTAGACATATACTGGATCTTGATCAACGTGGATTTGCGCCTACATACGCAGCTGTACGTGATATGGCTGATAAGCTGCTAGCTGTGCGCAGCGCAGGTCAGGTTGGCGTTCACTGGCCACGCAACTTGATCAGCCTGCAGACTGCAGAGATGCGCAAAATATGCGAGGAACGACGAAGATCCCCTAAACGTTTACACCAGAAGCCACTCCTTCCCCACTGCAGCCTTGCCCCCCCCCCCCCCCCGACGTCGACACCTACGACTACAAGGGCTTCCTCATATCTGTGCCGAAATATACTGGGGGATATATCTGCGAAGTACACAAAGCCAGTTTCTGGCATGACCTGTCTCTTCTTCCACACCCCGCCAGTAACAAGGGAAACGGTGGAACGCTATATCTGGCATGGCCAACATCTTCGAGGCCGTCTCTGGATCGCCAATAGTCCACGGTATGTGGTGCAATCAACTGGCGAAGGAGATTCTGTGGGAAGTAGCTGGAACACCTGGTAAACGTTTGAATGATGGAGGGCCTACTTGGTCATGGCTGTCTATTGACACACCAGTCAAAATGGATTTGCAGGTTCGAGGACTATATCAAAACCATCTCCAACCATATTGATGACCTCACAGTTGCGAGAATTTTCTCCAAGCAGAATGAGGACAACCCAGGTTCCGACACCCGCAAGTCTCAGGATCACTATTAAGACTGAGGCACCTATGCTCAGATGCCATATTCGGGAATTGCCAAGGAAACCTGTTCAATACGGGACGTTATCATGGAAAAAAGAAGGTCCGTTACAGGTTGCTGTGCGCAATCGCATGGCATCCCCACCAACACCGCCATTGAAAGATGAGGTCGTTAATGGGGTTTTCACTGGCACTCTTCACTTCGTGGTATTCAAAGCTGCAATTTGGAAGCGCCTCTCATGCGCCTGAGCCGATTCGACCTTGGGGTCGTCTGTGACAGCTTTTCTCCTTGATTCCCAGCCAGTCCTCTTCTCTGCGGGCGATATGACCGGCGTCACAGAAGGAAGTGGGATTGAGGAGCTGTTCACCATAACCAACCACGTAGTGTGTAGCTTGAGGGTCGAGGGCCCAAATGTCGTCCATGACGGTAGTCTTGGTCGACTGGCAGTTAAATTTGAGCGCAGTCAGTACGTCTTCTACCGTCCTTGATATATTCATCGATCTCTCGTCCAGGGCCTTTTCATCCCAGCACGGAATCGAGGAGATGCCGGCGCTATTCCACAAGTAGGTGCGACGTGCATACGCTCAGTGCGAAACTGCGACGTGCGTCTGCCATGGGGAAATGCGCCACAGCAATCCCTGCCCGCCACCAATAGTGGAGATATACCGCTATTCCAAAAGGAGGTGCGACGTGCATACGCTCACTACTGAAGGGCGACGTGCGTCGTGGAGCGTGGTCATGAACACAATGTCGTGCCCCATGATGGCACGAGCAACCGCATTTTCGAGGGATACGATGCGTGAAAATCGACGTTTAGTATTGGACCACTTCCCGTGTAGATCGGAGCGATCTGGGACTGCTCAAAATATATAGAGGTATGATGCATGCTCCTCACAAGGCTGCATCGTCCTTCAGCTAGAACCGTTCCTCAGCGCATCTTTCTCACCTGCGTACGTGCAACAATCATCCAGTATGAAACCCTTGCCTATTGCTGTCATTGTACTAGTCACAGTGAACATTGTTTTGGTTCTTGTGCAGGTATTCCGCTCATGGCTCCCGTGGGAGTGGGAGGACTCAACATCTTTCGCGTTACAAAGGAAACCGCCCGCACGGAAACTCAAGCTATGGCCTTTTCTTCAAGCAAGTGGCTATCTCATCGCCACCGTCGTCACTCTGGCCGTTTGGCTGGGTTTCTCATCAGATCTTGCACTCCAGTGTTTACTGGAAAGCTGTTGGTTGAACAGCTTTTTTGGTCAAGTTTGTCCGACACCAAGTCCCCTGCGACGAAGAATACTAACAACTTAGCAGTGGTTGATGCTCCATAAGATCTTCGGCGACGGCGACCGCGCTCAGCTTGTCTATATTGGTTCTGGGCTGAATGTTGGGATCGACCTCATGGGATTTGTGCTGATGCAGGTCCCTGTGGCAAACCTTCAAGGACGATTCCTGGTTCTCTTGAGCCATGCCATCTTTTACTTCAGTTCTGGAATTGCCATCAATTCTATTTGGCTGGTAGACAATCTCAAGACGTTAAGATATACGGCGTTCATATCCGTGTTCGCAGTTACAGCTTGCGGCTTAGTAGTAAATGGCCTGATCTTTCTGCGCAAAGATAACTCTATCTTCCTTTTCGTATGTATTTCCACTGTTATAGGTTTGGTTACAACTAATTCAATTAGACTTTCAGCGCTACTGCATGCTGCTCGCAGCTTATCTTGACTCTGATGAAACCTGTTGGCCGCCTGCTCTCACCCGTTGGTCGCCTGCTCTCACGATCTCGTCATACCCAATCAACGACTGAGTTTAGCGTCGAGGCTCACGTATTGACTGAACCTCAGCACGCGGGTGGCACTCATACGTCTTGTTCGTCACTCATTTCAACCCCCTTGACATACACCACTACTGAAGTGGCATCTTCGTCTTTCGACTCAAAGTGAGCTGGTTCATTTTGAATTTCTTTGTAAAGTATGCAATGGATACAAACAGCTAGCTTGGCGCCGCACACCTTTCACAAGCAATATTTTCAATAAATTTTAGCCATGCGGGCATATGCTGTACCCTTCGCGTCAAATGGTGAAATTGTATTCCTTTTTAACTTTGTCGGCATACGGCGGAATTTACGATGGAAAGTCATCAATTGCTCTCTCATGAGCCTTCGGGTGAAACATAAACCACTGCGCGACAGTCTACATCATTCGAATTTAATCATGCTCTCAATAGCCGGGAGCGTAAACGCGGGACTCCATTCGGAACACCTCAATGTAGCACGACGCCCGCTCTATTAACAGGAAATGGTCTATCCAATCTTTATTTAAGACGATATCTGTCGCATCACTTACCATCGCAGCCAACATCTCAGCTCAACATGCATCTCACTCTACCGGATGCTGTTCTTTTGCAGCTCCGCTATTTCAATTTGATTGGAGACGATCACGAATTTCATCGCAAGGTCGCCCTTGTTGATTTGGAACTAGGCATCGTACGATCTCTTCCCAGCATACCCGAGGAATTTGATGCAGTTTGCCACAAGTATGGCTTGAATGAGAAGTCCCACCCGACGGCCGAGCTCGCCCTCACTACTGGTATGAGGTGCTACTACCGTCTCTCCTCCCAGATCCTACTGTTCAGGCAATACGCAAATCAGATCAAGGGGGCGGTCGCTAAACTTCCAGGGCGAACTGATGAAGCATGGAAAGATGCCGTTGTTGACCTTGTCACAGCTTGCAACCCCACGGAGTTTTTTGAAAGAAAGCAAAGTTACCTGGAGACTGAATTAAACATCTCAAGACTTCAATCCTTGCACATACATCGCTTCCAGTACAAAACTGTCTGTGCTGAGGACGGCACGCGTATACAAAATTGTTTGGACGCAGTAAATCACGATCTGCGGCACAAGAGCCTACCAACCATTGAGAGTCCACTGCCCTTGTACGGCTACGTATTTGTTTCGCGTCGGTTGCACGACGCTTTGCTCGCGGGACAGCAAAAACGCCAGGTTGTCATCTTACTGGGGATAGGTGGCGGCGGTAATGTGAGACAAGCCGGTAAAATTGAGCTCATGTGCTGACATTTTTAGGTGACAGGTGATCCCACAGATGCTGCATGGCAGCCCCAAGCGATCATCGACGCGCTCGAGAGCTACGACGTGGTCTACTCGATGCCCCAGCGACGGGTGATGCCAGAGAGCTCTGGGCTACACATGTTGCAAGATCACGAGGACTACCTCCAGTACATGACGGCAAGTGAAGGCGGCTTCGTGGGTGACCTGGACTCTGCCTATCCAGGAGTGAAGTTTCGGACGAAATTCCTCCTGACGGCTGAGAGTGCTGGTGCGCACATCGGCGTTCGTTGGTTGAGATACCATCCTGAGCTATTTGCCGGCGCCTATTTTCGTTCTGCGCTGTTCGACGCCTACAGACGCAACCCAGGCATGTACATGCATCGGGTAGTCGATACCAAGGAGGCAGCATCAATAGTATGCAGGATCTTCCGAGCTTGCAACAACTGGGAGGGCGAATTGCCGCCGGCGAAGAGTCGCAGATCGCCAGTGGGCCAGGCTGCAGCCTACATCATGTCTGTGACTCGGACATGGGAGTGCAGATGGGATGCTGAGCTTGGAATGCAGATTCTGGAGTCTGCAGCAGGGTGTCAGCCAGTTACATGTCCCATACTCATGACGCACGGCTCCGATGATACCAAGTCACCGTTCAGTAGGGTCCTCCATGCCACTAATCTCATGCGAGCCGTGCTTTCGACGGACGTCACGCTAGTGAAGCTTGGAGGGGAAGACCATTGCCCCGACTATGACTGGCCGCTTGATGATGTGAGATTGGCCTGCTTGAAAGTTTGGCTGAGCAAGGTCCTAGATCATGACGAGATGATTTGACGTCTGGCTTGCTCGCCGTGAGAAATCATGTATCTGGGGAGCAGGGTACCCCATTTGGTGCCGAGCTCTAGCGGAGGTGACCGCCCGACGCGTGTGCCATTAGCTGCATATTTCCAAGTTATGCCAATAGATCCACGTCTCACTTCAGAGACCCGATTATCGTTAGTTCTGGAAATTTAGTCGCCTTCCTCCCGTGACAGGGAAGAGAGGAGTGACGATCTGGTTGGAGGCAGCTTGGCAAAGGAGCGTCCAATCGTGCCCATCGACCAGGAAGAAGGTGTCACAATGAGATGCGATGTGTATTGATGTCTACAAAAGAGTGGATCTAGGTAGCCACAGCGTCCTGTATGAGGGCCGCTACAATTACAACTCGCATGCGACGGTGAAGTCAGTAACGTCGGTTTGGGTAGCCGCCCCTTCGTCACCATCAAGATTGACAAATGTCGTCTGTGCATTCAAGCGAAGTGCGGTCTTGGGGTTCAAGGGGTCGATGATGATGCAGAGCACATTGCCGCCTCCAACTCCAGGATTGACTGCCTGTAAGGAGGTAGCAAAGATGCGGTCTCCAGCCTGCCCGGCAAACAGTGAGCCCAGCGTGACTGCGCCTTTATTAACCTGTACTGGCTTTATGGCGTTCTCGCCGGTGAGGTCGTCGCTGAGAGAGACGTTGAAGGCGATATTGGTAGATTCGTTGTCCGCACACGCCGTTGCGGATGATGTGGCGCAGAAGATGACCGCACCAGAAGTGAGAAACGTAGAAGCCTTCATGGCACAGTTGCTCGAGGAATAAGCGTAGTTCGGGTAGTGCGAAGAAGTGTTATATTGAACAAAGATGAAGTCTGTGGTGGAGAAACGATGAACGAAACGGAAAGGTGCCGTTATCTCACCGCAGTGTTTCGCGCAGTCTTTAGTCAACCAGTGTCCATAATAGGGGCGCGCCGTCTAGTGTGACAATACCACGGGATCGCAATACCACTCGGGGTGACAATACCACTCGGGATGACAGCAGCACCTAAAATGAGAGGCCATCTGAGATGACATCAGCAACAGCCGTCTTTCAACCCCACCTACAGTCTTTTGGACCCCCAAGCCGAGTGGAAGCTCCAATACAACATGCCAATTGCTTGTCGACCAATTCTAGCGACACCGGACATCTTTGATCTCTTTGTTCCATATGAGACCCGCTCCCGTATCTTGGGTTGTCTATCAGCATACGATGTGGCGAAGCTCGACCTCTCTCTCGGCGGTCTTTTGCACAATCAACGTGATCGAAGGCGCTATTTGAATCCCGTTCGGGACCTACTCTGGGACCTGATCACAACGAAGGGGTTGATCCGAGACGGAATGAAGCTCGTGGTGTTTGGAAAGGATGTCTGTACTTGGAAAGATCGCGTCAACGACGAGAGGTATTTGACCAGAAACCGTAATGCCCGGAAGAAGGTCCGATTATTCTTGGTGGGCACCTTTCCTATCATGGGCAAAAGTGAAGAGACCCTCCGAAGGATGATCGGTTTTACGATAAACGGCATATCTGACGAGTTGAGAATGTTCGGAGATAGGTACCAGCTCAAAAGGATCGCAGAAGACCTCGCCGTAGCAGATGACCGGAACAAGCCCTTTTTGATGGCACTCGGGGCACCGTTAGATCCATATAGTGAGACCCGGAGCGGTTCTTGGTTTAAAGTCACAGACGTACCAGAAAGTACTGTCGATCTGAGGATCTATGTCCCAACCTTCACTGACCGACTTTGGGAAGAGGTTCGGCTGCCCGTAAATCAAATACCTCGATGCTTTGGCCTCCAGTTGGTTCGTTCCATCTTTGCCGGAAAGACCCATGTGAGAAAGGCCTATTTGCTGGAGACGGGTGTTCAGTTGTTTGAAGGTTCAGTAGACAGGCGGATACTCATCCGACTCAATATTTTTCTCATTGGTAGTCTACTCTGAATACAATACCATGTGTTTAGCCAAGTGGCAACTAGATGCTAACGTCATTCCTCATCGCTGGCTGTCCCACGATACTCCACGATCGGTTCATACAATAGTTCCATTATCTCAACTCTCGCAGGACATCGCCAAATTAGCTGAATCCAATGGCGGACCCTTGAGCTAAGCTAACGTCATCATATATCTTTCCAAGGCATCCATTAAATTGTTCGAGCATTGCACGAACACCAGTGTCTTCGGCTTGGCTGCACATGCGTTCCATGCCTATCCAGTGAGTTTGAATCACCGCCAATTCCTGCTCGAAATGTGTGATGATGTCGGCTCCAAATTCGGGCGATAACCAATGTACCATGTCAGAATACTGCTTCGGCTGTCTCCGGCGAGCTGTTCGAGACGAAATGCTGTTATGATCATAGTTAACTTAGGTCTCTTATGCAGCACTCAAGCAATGATGCCGCGTGCGCCTTTGCCCGTACAGGTCTGGTCTGGTCTGGTCTGGTCATACGGGACTGATGCTTCTTGGCCGACTTATCCTTGCGTTTAACCAACGTGTGTAATGTCTCAAAAACACTAGAAAACTTTGAGGGACACGGACCTGGCCCGAATTGTGATGCCGAAGGATGCGATGATGTCCTATGCGCACACCGCGGGTTGCGGTCTGCATGGTGTCCGAAGAGCAAGGTCTGAGGCAGGGATCTCATCGTGCAATGGAGAAGAGTCTGCGGCTAGATTGTTAGATGCGAGGCAAGCTTCTACTGTGATGGCGCAGAGAATTCCTCCCCGCTGGGCGTAACCAGATTCATGGATGATTACAGCTATCCTGGGCACAAGATAGTTAAGTTAATTAGTTACTCTCCAGGATCACTTCCACAACCATCACCGGTTCGACAGACTGCCTCCGGCCAGACCTCCGCTTCCTCAGCCGATCGACCGACTGTAGCGACTGCTTCTGTGAAGTGGAGTGGGTCCTGAGCTTCACTTCCGTCAATGGTCTTCTCAGCTAACGAAGGTTGTCTTCCAGGCAGTGGAGTGAGTTCCATTTCTGCATGGATGGGGGGAACGCTGGATATAATCGTTGAAAGGAGTCCTGGGCGACTCTTCTGTTTGTCGCAGCTGGGTACCAGGAGTGCCTATATCGATCTTCCCGGCAGGTGTCCACTCTGAAAGGCGCCATAGCTTCACCTGTCTCTTCCTAGACCAAGAGAACGACTAGAATCATCTATCTCATTAGATACCGCTAATGGATGATCACAATGATACATCATGATCTGACAATCTGAGCATGTGGTGTATTGTGTGGATAGATTCATAAGTACCATGTGAATCATGCATCACCACGTTGATCGATGGATAAATGTGCGCATAGTCATGTGTGGCCCAGGGCTTCGGTCGCGGAGGGAACGCTCCTTCCTCCAACGCGTGTTGCTTACCCGCAAGGAGGCACAACAACGTCGCCAATATATCACCTCTCGAAACGCTCAGTCCATCCACACCATAGTGTCTCAGTGCCACCCAGTATCTAAACTTTGATGAATTGCAAATTTTGCAGAGAGTTGGCTAGATGGTTGGAGTGAGAGAGTGCCTTCTCGGACGGTGTTAGTCAGTTCTAAGGGGTCCAGTCTTCACAGCGAGAACAAGGTAGGCCAGACGTATCAAGCTTTCATTCCTCGATTATTGCATCAACACTCCAGATAGGTCAGCCACATCTGCTTCCTAGCGACCCGACATGAGACGCAGCCCAATTTTGCTTCGTCAAGCTAGTATCGTTCCAGCATTAGCGATCAAACATCAGTCCCGAGTCGTTCCAGGTCTATGGTGTTGTCAGTCTTCCATTCAACCCGCGCTCAGCACTCAATCTAGAGCCGCGACGTACCATCAAATTCGACTCAATTGACAGTAGTATCGCATACTCGACACTGTGTCCCAGGAATAACCCAGATTGTATCTCCGCGTTCGAGACAGGTTCGACAACGGCGACCAGGGACCTATGCAGGTTAGCCAGATGCCGCGATAGCAAAATTAAAAAGAGGAAACCATACCGGAATTGTGGTGAAACCCTCAGAGTCGCTCACGTGTATAAAAGGAATAGCAACCCTGTCGGTGATTGGGCGATGGCACATGTTCTCTGTATTGAGATGGAGCGTTCATGAGCGACCGAAGACAGTGTTTGGAAAGAGTGTAAACCAAAATCTAGATATTCGAACGAGTAAGAAAGAGTTAAAAAGGGTGAAGGGCGAGTTGTCGATGGCTTTCCAGCAAGGCGGCAGAGGAAGCTTTATGGATCTGGCGAGCACTAGTGACACCAGACATTCCGTATGCAGGTGTTTCTGTTTATGGCGAAATTGTAGGGAGGCCGCCGCTATTCTACAAGTAGGTACGACGTGCATACGCTCGGTGTGAACGTACAACCTCGCCCCCTATTCGGGTGCCAAACATGAGAAATCCTGGTGAGAAAAAGCACAGTGGCAGGCCTCAAACTGCTGAAAAATCCGTACTGCGGCCCGTGGACAGGCACCCGAACAGGTGTGAGCCTGTACGACATGCGTTCTCCTGGAAACGTGTGAACAGGAAACGTCTGCCAAATACCTACAGCGTTCAGATCCTCTCATTACCCTTTTGCGAAAACTTGGACGACTTCTCAAGAAGATGCAACATCAGTGTCAAATAGGGCTTATCGAAACGGTACATCTGATGAGTGGATTCCTTCAGGAGCAGAGGCTACATCTCTGATTCCCTTGGACTAGCCAATGTGGGCAAGCAAGCTGCAATTGCAGGGCGAGATCTGGAACAGTACACACTTCGCCACGCCTTGTATCGATGTGCCGTGACCCATGAGCTTGCTACTGCTGATCAAGTATGTCTACGGTGTGCGCACCAATACTTTCCTCCACTGTCTGTCCGCTCTATGTGCACCTGGCATAGCGCTAAACATGGTATGAGATCAAGTCGCCCGTTCTCAAGTACCACCATGATCCACAGCAGGTGCGTCACTCGCACCTATTGAGACACTTGCGGCGGCTCTGTTGTCGCGCTTCCATTGCGCGCATCTTCGTTGCGGGAGTTCGCTTATTGTATCAGCCCAGGTTTGGAGCATCCAGGTAGAAACTTACAAGCTGCCCTTACAGCGTCTGGTAATGCCCGAGCCATTCGCCAATCAAATACATCTCCCCGGCTGCCCGGGATGTTCTGCTGCGAGCTGGATGTCTACCCGCGCCTGCACCTCGACCTTCACGGCCCGCGGGACGCCAGTCCATTTCGTCCAGGATGGGTTTCGCTCGAGAAGGTACCGCGCAGCTTCGTGGCCTATTGCCCAGGACTGTCGGTGCTCATCTGCATGCTTCGTCCATTTACTTCTGCTGTAATATGCGTGCAGCTCTCATTGAAGAATATGTACTGGAAGTAGCTGTAGCCAGACGCAGATTGTGCTGTGAGAAATCATGTATCGGTCGTGAGGTGCGCAGACGCGGAAGCACCCTTGCTGTGGGGCCCACTCACGGGCGTTGCGCAAGCGAATCAGCGCAAGATTGGCGCATCATGGCGCTACCTGATCTGCTCGTTCAGCGACAAACAATTGAGCATTTTGATGAAGTTTTGATAATGGAATAGACGTCAGAGATTCCGAATTTGCCTGGAAGCATGAGTTGAGTTTGCTAATTTGCTGCAAGTCGACAGATGCACAGAGTACTCTTGTTCCAATGCCTGTGGTGGAAGGCAAAACGGCGTGTCTTTGAACTTGCGCTCCCTGCAACATCCGTGCCGCGCCTTCAAAGATTCGCTTTTGCAACCAGCAGAAATTCCTGGGGGAGGCGGATTTGCCGCAACGGAGCAGGGAATGAAGGTCAATGGGGGATGCTGGGAGTCAAAGAGATGCCGCCGCTAATTACAAGTAGATGCGACGTGCATACGCTCGGCGTGAAGTTGCGTTCGCCGTGGGACAGTGCGTGGATCGGACATGGCCCGTGCCGCCACTATCTCACAAGATGGTGCGACGTGCATACGCGAAGAGCTGCAGCAGCTATTCGCGCTTGATTGAAAGTGATACTAGAGTCGTAAAGTGCTGAAGCTCGAACCTGCGTGGACCACTATCTATAGAAGTCCTCTCCTCTTCCTGCTTCCAGAAGTTAATGTT
>MU006350.1:31973-80667 GCA_010093695.1 Plenodomus tracheiphilus IPT5
ATCTTCAATAAGCTGATTGGCCGCTTTGAAGGAGATCCGCGACTCGTGGCCCCGCTCCATTGTGTCTCCGCTTCGTCAGCCACGTCGGATTTGGCAACAGCCACCGTATCTGTAGGCCACACGCGACCATGACACTCTAGGGTTGATATGTTCGAAAATCCAAGCCGGTCGCCTTTCTGTATAGGTGCATCATCTTTGTATGAGTCTCCCGAGTCGGTATCTAAGCTGGACTGGCTGTCCTCGACGACGACTGTATTCTCTTCGCGATGTCAGAAGGGGTGCAAGAGCCACTATTACGCTCGCGTCCGGGCGCTTACCTTGGCTGATATCTCCAGAAGGAGCGGGCTGATTTGGGCTCTCGTCATCTGTGTATTCTCGAAAGATTCGCATATACTCTTCGCCATCATTTTCATTCTGGCACACAAAATCGTCGTAACTGCCAACATCACCCTCTCTTCCATGTCCACTGCCGTTGACTTCGCTACCGCGTTCTCCCACTATGTTTGTTTTAGTCATTGTAGAAGGCTGGAATAAGTACAATATAGCTTCGTGGGCCGTAGGAATGTAGGGATGCCTACCTGAGCATGTCAAATCAATGACTTCGACTGCGTCCGACGCAGGTGCAGGATCCTCGTTGTTCTCCATCTCAGTGTTCGATTTTGGACTGTTTTGGCCGGACGGGGCCTTTGTGGGGTTACGTCTAGAAGTTTGCTTGGGCATCGGAGGCCCGCCGTATTGTATGATTTGAAGGGGAGGATTTGCTCGAGGTAGGTAAAATGACATCGCTGCTGTCAAGGCTCGATGGCGTGCTGGTGCTGTGAGGACAGAGGGGACGCAGTGGTTTAAATAGGCAAAGATGCCACGCTTGAGATATGTGAGTACTTTCGGAAAGCCGCCCCGCATGACATTCAGCGCCCATCAGGCAGCAGTCCGTACGAGCCATGTCCGAAACGGCGCACCCTTGATAGCGACATATCAGGATGGAGTCATTGGCTGCGTGCCGTGTACGCAAATGTGTCATGCTGCTGCGAAGTGTTGGCGGCGGTACAGCCTTCGCATGAACCCCCTTTTTTCTTGGATGGGACTGTGACCGGGTCTTCCACCAATACTCCTGCCGGAAATGAGGAAGTAGGATTCATGTTCCCAAACTTCAGGCGATGACCCAACCCGGGTATTCAAACCCGTCGGCCACTCCGAAACCCAGACGCGGACGCAAATCCGTGTCCGGAGGCTAGACACCAGGCTTCGGGCGGCATGAGCCACACGGTGCAGATAGATTGGCGCCCAAGCTATGCTGAACGCCCGCTCTAGCCTCCACTACCCCTCATATGTAACGCTGGAAGAGGACAATGCCACCATGCAGACCGTCATGAGGACCCAGGCTCCACCAATCTGTGTTCAGACGCAGTCTCGGCAACTACATGCCTGACCGCTATCTGCATGGCTGAGGAGCGGGTCGGAGTCAGCCGCGGCTTTTCTGGCGTGACTTTTTAGTGAAACTGCGCTTGCAGCGACACTTGGACGGTTCAAAGCCAATAGTTTCTCTAGGGCTATATGCCAACGTAACCTGGCTGGGCGCCCAGCTGGAGTTGTACCGGCTTAGCGCTTCGTACTTAGACGTCATCGGGCGTCCGAGGCCTCTTCGTTCCTGATCCGTGTGATTGATGACGTGGCAGATCGAGGATGAGCAGGCTGGGAGGGAAGTTCAGTTTCGAGAGGGCGAAAGTTAGGGAACGGTTGCATAATCGTTCACGAGTGACGTCGGTGCAAAGACTGCTCACCTTTGAGGCAAGAGGATTGGAGTCTCGAATTCCAGCGAGAGACAGAGCTGCTGGCTGCTTGGACCAGAAAAGCTTATTGAGAGGGTCTGTCAAAGGATGCAGGGCAGAGGCTTGACCGTGGGTCCCGGCGGAGGGGGCAAGATGGATGACACAGCCAGGCAGTGCAGCGGTTGCATGAATTTCAAGGGTAACGAAAATGCCTCACGGACTTCAGTCCGAGCGACCAGTAGGAGGGGTTGAAATGTGGAGAGGAAAGGGACGGTGGTGGAAGGTGTGTAGGACGGCGAGGGAAGTGAGGTTTTATGTGATCCATCAGCGCACGGGCCAGATAAAAGCAGCGAGGCGCTAAGCAACGTCCATTTCCTGCTTCGGAAGCGTCCATTTCCTGATGCAGTTCCACTCTCACACATATACCTATTAATATATAGGTAGGCTTATAGTTATATTATTCCTATAGCACTTAAATTAAAGTTTCTTTAACTTCTAGTTAATTTATAGGTTATACTCTATTAGCTAAGGTAAACCTAGCACTAAGTTATATAACATGTTATCTAACATGTCTAGGTCTATAGTTTTCTAGTAATACTAGACTTTTAGCTTTAACTCTTTAACCTCCTAGTTAATTGTAGGTTAGCCTAGTATATTCTTACTATTAATAACATTTATAGGGTAAGGGCTTTATTTCCTTAGTAACTTTAGTCTAGCTAAGGTTACTATACGCGTAGATACAAAGTTTCTATAATATCTAAAGTTAATTATTACCTTTAGGTAGAGTCTATTTAGCTCTACTAAGAGCTTAATAAGTTCTATAAGGTTAACTAACTATATAGGTTATTCTTTAATCCTAGGGCTAGATATTTTCTTAAAGAAGCCTAATCTCTATATCTATAGAGTGCTTTTATATTAGTATACTTTTAATATTTAGAGTTAAGGTAGGTATGCTAATCTTAGTTATAGTAACTTCTATTAACTACTAACTATATCTATATTACTACGTTAGGGTTATTAAGATTTAGAAAGTAGCTACTAGTTTATTTATCCTAAAGATACTTAGGGTAAGTTTTATCTATATAGTTATAGGCTTAGTTAGTGCACTAGGTAAACCTATATAGGAAATAGCTTACTCTAATTTTATCTAAATAATATACTACACACTAGTTATATATATATAAACTCTAGGAGATAATTCTATATTATAGGTTCTACTAGTTATCTAGGTAACTTAGTAGAGTATTACTCTAGCTATATTATGCGCTCTAGCGTTTCTCCCTCTATACAGACTATACCTTTTCTATATACTATTATAGTTCTACTTATATAGTTACCTTAGCCTATTATTACTAGTATTATTCTATAGCTTTATTTATCTAGTACTCCTCTTATTCCTCTTAGGGTAGTAACTGTTAGTATTCTTTATAGGTAAGTTATTCCTTAAGTTCTTCTTAAATCTTAGCTAAGGCAGCTTTAGCACTAGCTATTTATTTAAGGTTTCCTAACTTTCTTAACTCTTATATTACCTATAGGACACTCTAGGTAGTATCTTTAGCTTACTCTTAGAGTTCCTTCTAGTTTTTAATAAGATAGGTTAAGATTTCCTATATTTCTTAGTATATTTATTAAATAGTATTATAGTGCTTCTTCTATTATATATTATGCATAAAAGGTAAGCTTTCTAGTACCTAGACTTAGACCTTTCTACCTTCTTATCCTTAGTAGGGTATTCTATAGTAGAATTATACTTATTAGTATATAAGGTTTCCTACTAGAGTAGGCCTTTCTTAGCTTATATTAATTCTTCTTTTTAGTTAAGTACCTATATTAATACGTTATAATTATTACCTCTCTCAAGAGAGTTAATATTTTCCTAGAAAGATTCTTCTAATATATCTATTTATACTTTTAGGCTTATTTAATTATATTTTTTATAGTAAGCTACTTTCTTAGTCTAATAGAGGTTTTATTTAATATTAATAATTTATTATTTTAATATCTTTCTCTTAATAAGTTAATACTTTAACTCTTTTACTAGTTCTTATATATTAGATTAGTATTTCTTTAATTATATATATTAGTTAACTTAATCTATCCTTTCTTAAGCCTATTTTAATATATTAAGTATTATTTCTTTTTTAGGGTCCTTAAGTTTAGTTTTAGGTAGCTTAATTAGAGCTTCCTTCTAGTTATACTATTTAAGTATTTCTAAGGGGCTAGTTAAGACTTTAGGAATAGGCGTTATCCTATCTATTATATCTAGTTTAGTAAGTAAGTTAAGTATAGTCTACTTATTATCTATAGTCTCTTAAGGAGTCCTATAGCTTACTATATTAATTTAGCAAATAACTTTATTTTTAGATCTATAGTCCTTAATTATATAGCCTTCTTTACTATAAGTATAGCAGGTAATTATTTTCTTATTATTAAACTACTTCTTTCTATAATTTTTCTTAGGCTTACCTTTAACTATATTATTAATATGCATTAGCTTATAGCTATAAGTTTAGTAAATACTCTAAGGTTAGGGTTTATATAGTTATTATTATTACCCTTAGTTAGGTTAAGTCCTTTAATAATATCTTAGGTTAGTATCCTATATAGGTGCCCTAGAATAGCTTTATTCTTTAAGTATAAGCTTATAGAGTTTATTATAAAGATAGATAGTCTCTTTAATAAAGCTATTAAGGGAGTTAATATAGTAACTAGTTCTTATAAGCTTAGCTTATATAGCTAGCTTAAGTCCCTAGTAGTATATATATATTTATACCTAATTATCTTATTTAAGATATTTCTTATACTAATAGAATTAGGTTATATAGTCTATAGTAGAATAAGTTTATTAAAGATTCTATATCTTTTATTCTATAATAACTAACTCCTTAATAGGTAAGAAAACTTATCTAATCTTAGGTTTAAACAAGTTCTAGTCTTCTATTAGTTTATTATTAATATTATTATTAATATTCTTATCTATATATCTTTTAATAAAGGGTGTAATCTACTTCTTAGCATCTCCTCTTATATAGGTAGATGCTAGCATAACCTAGTTAACTTTTTTAACACAGTTATTAATATAGAAGTATTAGTCCTATTAGAGTAGCTAGGATTTAAGCTTAGCCCTATCTCTATAGTAGAGGTTAAGTTAAGCGCCTTAAATGCTACTACCTGTAGCCTAGGAGGATTTAGGAGTGTCTATGTCTATATTACTTATATTTAATATATTTAAAGTGTAAGGATCTAAGTAGCTATAATATAAAGTAGCTAGTATTAGAATCTAAGGGTTAGTTCTTAAGTATAAATGTTAGAGGAACGTAGATAGGAGGTACTTAGTACTAAGATAGTAAGAGTGCACTTCTATAAAGAGTATTAAGAAGGTTAAGTAGTAAGAATAATATATTACTTCCTATTATTTAGGTTAAATATAATAAGCTATAGGAGCTTATTGCTTATTACTTATATACTAGTTATAATAGTTCTAATAGTTATAAGCATTGCGAGCAATAGTTATTACGTAGACTGTTAGTAGGTATAATAGTCGCGTGTAGAGCTATTAGTTACATAACTATTTTTAAGGTAGTTACTACTTAGGCTAGCGCTTCTAGGCTTATTCCTATAGGTTGCCTTCAGGGCTAATCTAGGGATCGTAACAGCTACCTAGCTAGCTATTAATAGTAGCTATAGTAAGTAAGAAGGGATTAAGTAAGAATAGTATAAGTAGATAAGGTTAAAAGGCAGTTAATAAGTAATTATTAGAAGGTAGAGGAGAAAAAGGAAGAGTAGAAGTATTAAAAGGGCTACCTTATATAGACTAATAGGGGCTTATAGCTATAGGAATCCTTAGGCCTAGTACTTACCTATACCTTTACTATAAGGCTTAGTTAAAGAATTATTTAGTAAAGGTAAGTTAGAGACTATTTAAAGGTATTTTATAACTAATTATAGCTATTGCCTAGCTACTAACCTATAGTAAAGATAAGTTAAAGGCTATTTAATAGGATTTTAACCTAATAAGTAGGGTTAAGATAGTATAAAAATTAAGAAAGCTATTAAGAGTTAAAGACTAAAAGATTTAGTAATTTATTATTAGTACTTTAGTTTTAGGTATTTATTTAGTAGTACACTAATAATACCTTATAATAAGTATAAGGACGCAGGTCTACACCTGCTACGCTATATAACTAAAAGGTACGTATAATTAATAAACATTAATTATAGTGTGCGGAACAGTATATATGCGCAGACATTATACTCTACTTGCTACAAGCTATCTTAGCTGCCCTATAGGGTCACGTAAGCGCAGCCTTACAATATCCCCCTTCTTTGCAGCATATGCCCTTAGGCGCTAGGCTATACACGTATAAGTAAATACGCCCTTAGGCGTGTTGCACTTAGGCAGTATATATACTAGACCTCCTAGTAGCTCTTAACATATCTAGCCTAAAGTAGCCTACTTTAGCTATATTTTAGCCCTATAGAGCTAGCTTATGCTAAACTAGCGCTGTGCAGGGTAAGGGGACTACCCCTTATCCTATTGTAGTTTAGTTGCAACTTAAACCTATAACTACGCACACTAGTTGTTTATTAATTATAATATAAGGATGCAGGTCTGCACCTGCTACGCTATATAACTAAAAGGTACATATAATTAATAAATATTAATTATAGTGTGTAGAACAGTATATATGCGCAGACATTATACTCTGCTCGCTACAAGCCATCTTAGCTGCCCTGCAGGGTCACGTAAGCGCAGCCTTACAATAAGTTACTAACCTTTTAGTAGTAAATAGTACAGTTACACTTAGGCTTTAGTAGACCTAAGCACTTAAAGGGGTCTAAAGTATTTAAGTAAGGGAGGAAATGTAGTAGAAATATATAGAGATATAGCTAATAGATAGTTAGGGTAATAGGTAATTAGTAAGAGGGTATATAATAACTATAGATAAATAGCTATCTAAAGGTCTATTAGGTAAGGCTAGGCTCTACTATAACCTTACTTCTACTTAATATATTTTCTTACCCTAATAAGGTATTAAGCTACCTATGCCTAAGGTTTTCTATAATAGATCTTCCTCTATACTAGTTCTTGCTAGTAGGGTTATAGTAGTAGGCTTTAAGTAAAGAATTAGCTATATCTTTAATAGTAGTAAGGTTAGGCAGAGTTCCTCTTATAGCAAGTTTAAGCATATACTTAATAATTACCTCCTCTTGTATCTAAAGTAGCTTTATTAAGTTAGGCCTATAATCACGTTAAAGTTACTTTCTAGCGCGTCTATTAGCTAGCGTCTTTTAGGGGATATTATAGATGCACGCCAGTTGCTGTAAGGATATTAATGTATCTTGTTTTAAAGCTAAAAGTGCACTCTGTATTTAAGCTTCTTTTAAAGGTCCTACTTAATGTGGTTAATAAGGCATTAATACATAGGTGGTGTTTTAGTGTGGTCTTGGCATAGAGTGGCGGTTCGCCCGTAGTGGCGACTCGCCCGTGGAGTACGTTAATCACGAAAGTTAAAATCACACGAGATGCAAAGGGCATGTGGTTCTGTTGCTCACATTAGCGGATGATGGAGAATATTGGTTTTTAGAAGCGTTGTCCTTGTTTTTTTCTTACTCAAGATGCAAACTGACGTCGCTCATCTCGTCACACCTTTTAGACGCCGATATTGCTAGTCGTAGAGCGGTAGACTGGCCGCGGGGTTGCCAGGGACCATATGGCGCGCTAGTAAACACAAGGCGCGTCAACATAGCACGCGCTTCCAGCTTCCACAAACAAACAGGCCTAGGGGCATAGTCGACTACATCCACATCAACGCCTTGCACCATTCTTATACCACCCCCAGACAAGTGCACTGCGCTGCGCCCAAATACGCATCCGCTTCGCAAGCAGCATGGTCCGCACGCATTCTTCGCATACGGCAAGTCCGACGCGCTATCGTTCGGCGCCACATAGCCCGTCGCGTCATCCGTCACAGGATGGGTCGCAGTACGAAATGGATCTGGATGCATTGGGCCTGAACTCAACGTTCGAGACGACGGAGCTGGAAGGCGGCCACGAGCCACCCGTGGATCGCGTCGACACCAGTGAAGTCGAGGGCCCTGAGGACTTCACCATGAACATGACCTACTGGATGACGGCAGATCTGCCATTGGCGCAAATAAAATCGCGAAAAGAGACCGCGCGGCGAAGCGGCCCCCGGATGGATGCCTCACCAGAGAAGGAAATAAAAGAAGTGCCAGAGGGCACTGACCAGAGGCGTCCGGCCATCATCACTACCACAGGTCAGCACGATTATGGCGCAACCCCTTCCGAGCGGTCCATGGAAAACGACGAAAAGGTCCGCAGCTTTTTGAGTGCGTTGCCAGACACCGACATGGAGGGTGCGCTGACAGGCACACCAATGCACGCGCCAAGGCATAGCTTCCTCCAAGTCCCACAGGGCTCACCGCCAAAAGCGCGATCTTTGCAACCCACGGTAGAAGATTATGATACTCCTCGGAAGCCGACACAGGAGACAGTAATACGCCATACCTCAGCCATCATTGACACGAGCGAGCAAGAGGTGGTCCGCCGTCAGATCGAGGAGTTGCAGTCCCAAATGGCGCTGCAGCAACAGGCATCCAAGGAACGTATCACCGAGCTCGAGACAATACTGTCATACACACGCACAGAGCTAGACGACGCAAGGAATTGCAACTACCGTCACAAGGAAGCTTTGACTTCCTTGCAAAGTAGTCTGCAAGAGAAGGACGCTGAACATCAAGCGACCCATGCCGCAGCCAAGGCCCAGAGACACTCTTGGGAGGATGGCCTTACTACAAAGATGGAGGGTTTCCGCGAAGAAATGCGCCTGAACAGCCTTGCCAGGCTACAGAGCCAACAGGAGAATTTTGATCGAAAGCTGGCTGAGCTACAGAGCGCCAAGCAGCTGGCCGAGGAGGAAATCGCTACGAAAAATCAGAGAATAGAAAACATGGAGAAGGAGCTAGCACAGATCAAGCAATGCAAAGATGAGCAAACCCAAAGTGTTGTGGTCACGGCCCGAGAGGCACAGGCGGGTCATAGCTGTGAGCAGCAACACACCACAACTGCAAACAATCTCCAAGAGACAGAGCAATTGTTGGCAGTTCAACTTCGTGCGGAGGAGCTACAACGTGAACTTGAGAGAGCGTTGATCGCAACTAGAGCGGCCCGTGAAGATGCACAGCGGAAGGATGCTATGAGAAAAGCTGCTAAAGCGAGGATAAATACACTTGTATCTTGCGTATCTGGTCTCGAACACGATCTCCAGGCCGCTCGATTTGAGGTCGAATGCGCTCAGGCCGATATGGCGGCGAAGCAACAACTGTTCAATGTAAACATTGACCTCAACGCTCGCGTCCGAGCTCTACAATCCGAACTTAGGGCCTTACAACAGACTCAGTCATTGGGCCATCTGCAGATCTCAACCCCGGAAGACATTGAGAAGCGCATCGGCTCTCTGCAAACACAGCTGAGGACTGCGCGAGGCGACCTAGCTCAAAAAGATCAGGAGATCGTCTCATATATTGAGGCACAAGAGCGGGCTGAACAGCGAAACAACGTAGCCCAGGGTCGTATAGAAGGCCTGGAGGCTAATCATGCCATGGTGCGCCAGCAACTCGCTGATTCACACCGTGATGGCGCTAAAGCCAGAACTGAGACTGAACGATACCAACAAGAATTAGAGCATGCAGAGGAGCGCTCAAGAGAAGCACTGGTTGAAGCCGATCTTCGTATTGCAGATGTGGAAAAGAAGCTTAGCAAGATAAAAGAAGCCAGGGTTGAGGCCGAGTCCAGGTATAAGACGTTGCAAATGCAGCACGAAGATCTTATCGAAGGGCACGAAGCCATAGTGAGTAATCTTCGCGACAAGACTGAAGATGCCGTCCGTAAAGCGGGCGCTATGCTTGAACAGGAACGCTGTGAAAAACGGCGTATCTTGAAGGAGCTGAAGAGCGCTCGGGAAGTCACCGATAAGCTACGCTCCGATGCAGCTCATGCGGTTACTGAAGAGGATTCTCCTGATGAGGATAAGAACACCTTTTTACCGACATCCAACACAAAGGCAACGAACGCCGAGATCAACTCTCTGCGCGATATCATACGCCGCCAAGTTGCCAGTGTCAAATCGATGACAGCTGAAATGAGTGCATTAAGAAAAGAAAACAAAAAATTGGCATCAATCACCGAGGCATCCTTCGACCAGGAAGCCACGATCACGGAGCTGCGTGCACGAATACGCATTCTTGAAACGCAGAACTCCGGCCTTGAGTTGCATCTTGAGCAGCAGCGGATAGACTTTGATACGATCAACAAGTCTATGGATGAAAAGCTGGCGGCAGTAGTCAGCAAAGTAATGAAAGAGCGAGCGAAGATGGTGGTGGGTAAGCGAGACGGTCAGTGGGCGGAGACAGTAGGCAAGGTGCAGGGCGAGAAGGAACTCCTGGGCAAGGTTCTCCTACGCCAGTGGGGCCGAGAAGAAATTGGTATCGCGGACGAACGGCGGGGTGAGAGACAGGCGTATGCGTACAAGTACATATAGCGATACCGACGGAGTGTTGGTGGGCGTACAACTGGGTTGGTTTTGTGCATATCTGACGAATGACGAATGCATAAGTATGGTCAAGCATATGGTAGAGTGCTCATTCTTTGATGCGCGATATCCACATGCTCGCTCTCATTTCCCCTTCCCACCCTCTTCCCGATGCTACTAGGGGACATTGCGTATATGTTACAGGCACCGTAATTGACCAAAAGAACTTGATCTGCCTCAACAATGACACCTGCAATGGCTGTCCCTCATGGTGATGTCCGCCTATAACAAGCCCTTTCTCGCCAAGTCGATCTTTGTGGCAAATTCGCCCTGAGCCCATCCACCCTTAGAACCACAGATAGCGATGCCCTCTCCCAATTCTGCCTTATCTTCCACGCCCTCCCACGCGCACGGACAGTGGTGAGGGAAATGGACGCAGGACAATGTGCCAGGGCAAAGGTAATGTGAACACTGGGCTGAAGTACGTCAGTATGCAGGGAGTTTGGGCGTGGCTCAGAATTATGTACCAGACTCATATTGCTGCTGGTACCATGCGCTGTCACTCCGCACATTTTGTGGCTGCTGCTGTTGCTGCTGTTGCTGCTGTCCGCCGCCGCCGCCAAACATCTGGTCGAAGAACCCAAACTGCGCGCTAGAAGTGAAGAACCAGGTTGCGAAGACGATAAATATCATGTGTAGACGAGCCATGGTGCTGTAGATGGAGGCGAAGCAGTGCAACAATGGCGCAAGAAAGTTGTTGGGTCTGGTGGTCTGCAAAGTGGATTAGGTGGTGTTTACCAGATGATGCAAACAGAGCAAACATGTAACGGCCCGGGGTGCGCAGGGTCAGAGGTCTTGGCAGACTCTCGGTGGTCCGCAAAAATCTCCGCTGCGCGTGGAATTTCAAGCTCCAACATCAATTTCCTCTACCCAACCCACAACCCAGGCCAGCGCTCAACACCTCACGCTCTCAACCTCCCACGTACGAATACTCATGCTCCTATGCTCATGATGCCTTGGCTAACTGGGAACACACAGCATGCATCTCATGTACATCCCCGACCCGGCGAATCCAGCCAAGCGCATCTACACGCTCAAGAAGATCATCGATGGCGAGGTCAGCAAGAGCGCGCATCCTGCGCGTTTCTCACCCGACGATAAGTACTCGAGGCATCGTGTTACAATCAAAAAGCGATACGGACTCCTCTTGACTCAGCAGAGTACGTACTCTTACAGCATCTTGGCGGAGCCCCAGTGACTGAGGCACATGTTGCATGGGCAAAAGCTAATTGTTGGCAGAGAATAAGATTGCTGAGCAATCGTAAAGAAATGAGAGTGGACAGACGTAGATTCGATGATCACGGCGAGGACCCTGGCGATGCGCATTGGGACGGCTCTACCAAAACTGCAAGGCATGGCGTTATAGGGCGTATACACTTCTCTTCGGACCAGCACGGGCAATGTCTGCTGCTGACGGCCGATCAAAGATTCATTCACCAATTCCAATAGGCATCCCAACTTATCAATGGACGAGTATCATATATGTTGCGCTTCATTTTCATCTGTGACCGCCTCCCCAAGCACGGCCTACGCGCATGCATATACCGCAATCACTACACGCGAGTATCACCGACTGCTGAACACGTGAAATCCACGGACTGAAGTGAATGGAAAACCTATTTGCGGATGGTGATTGCCCCGACCTCCTCGTGGCCAAGTTTTTTGAGAACACCAAGACTCGACCATCAGTAGCCCTGATGTCACAATAAACGTCACAGCCATCCTGTACCCGTTGCGATTAGACGAACCGTAATATGAGGAGTGAGTAGTATGCATGCCTCGTACAGTAGGCTGTTGCATTCTCACACTGCTCTCTGCACGACGTCGGCACTATGCATGACGGAAGCTTGTCGGGCATGCGCTAAACGGTGAGCTTCGAAGCCGAAGGGGTGGGCTTTTGTATTCGAGTAGCAATCTGATGAGCTGGCGAGGGGCAAGAGCTGGCGGGCGGCCTATTGAGACTGACCCTAGAGCAGAACCCCACGCTGCGCGGCAAGGCGTTGCGACGAGTCCGACTTTCCTTGTCCTGCATGCACAGCAGCATCCAATGAAGCGTGGGACGCCGTCTCGGACAGCTTGACCGAGCCGTAGAGGACCCTACCTCGTCATCGACAAGACTGGACGGTCTGGGTACGCATGGGTCCATGTCACGGGCTGTCTCGACCTGGACCCACCGTTGGGTGCTCTCCCGTGGTGCTGGGGAAAGGCGCACGTCATAGCGTAGCAAGGTGGTAGTAGTACTGTAGTGGGCAGAGCACTACAGCGTGGAGGAGAGTAGAGCGTACCCCCAAGCATGAGTCGTGAGAGACGCTGTTGGTTGGCGATTGGATCGGTGCCCGGGGCTACTGTACGGGAGGTACGGGAGCACAGTAACGTGGTAACGTGGGCGAGGTGGAGATGCGGGGTAGACGGCTGTTTGATGGCGGGCGTTGTTGCACCACGGCCCACGACAGCCTTCTCTGTTCTGGCGCGTCGACGACCACCTGCACCCGCGGCGGCGCGTGGCGCGACATTGCTGATGGACCCACGAGCATGCAGCTACACAGCATGTACAGTACAAGCGGCGGTCGACTCAGGAGGGCCTGTCCAGCTGCTCATGCACGCAATCATGCATGCCGCCACGCCCACACGTTGCGGCGGGGCTCGCATGCTCCCCTCGCGAGTGCAACAGGCGTGGAACAACGGCATGGGAGCGGTGCCCATGATCGGTCTTTGGGCTTGCCTTGTTCTCCTCTTGCTTCCAACGTCATTCGTTCGGCACAGGCACATGAGGGCTCCTCGACGCTGTGCGACTTTGGGGTGATTGCGTGCGTGTGCCCGGTACCATCATTCAAAGTTGCGCTGCAGTCGGGTCAACATACGCGACAGCACCTGCGAGTGTATGAGTATTACACCCGTGCATGTGCTGCATGGTTCTGAGCGGCGTGCTCTAATCCTGGTCCCATCCTGGTCCCATCCTGGTCCTCAATGCAGCGTCGACCGCACTGGAGAACCTCAGGGAGCTTGCATGTGTGGCCCTGAGCGGCCCACGCCATCGGCCTTGTTCAAGCCCTCCACCACCGTAGTCTGAAAATTCTCGGCTTCGAGTCACCGAGCTCCACCCACGGCCACGTTGGTTTGGGGGCACATAAAGCATCACCAAATCCTTACATCCAGTCCTCCATCAGGCCGATTGGAAATATCTTATCTTGCAACGAGCCACCGGCTCCAAGTCATACCCCCGCCCTTGCTCAGCATTGGCAACAATTCACCGCGTTACGCGCGATTCCGTCGTCATTTTCCACAAGACATCCCACTCCGCGCGAAACCCCACGCTGCAGCACGACCGCTACCCCAGACCTGCCGCAGCCACCGCCTGAAAAGTCACCGAGAACAACCCCATAAGCCACCGTCCAGGGTCGACTCCATTTTTGGGTCATCGCCCCTCTACTCCAGGAGCTTGTCCGAACTGTGGGCAGAGCCGACTTTCAATCTCATCAAACGCAACTCCACTCGCTCTAGTTCCAGATTTGTCAACAGGCAATTGGGATGAATTTCGGCTTCAAGAACGACACCTCTCACTGGCCTGTTGGACAAGAACACATCAATCGATAGGTACTGGACTGCGATAGAGGCAATTCAACATCAACCCCCGTCGCTGGTGCGTTAGGCTTTTGCGGACTCACCAAACCAACATTGCGTTTGTTCACCAGACTATCTCGTCAGTACTCCACAAAGCTCACTAGCAAGTCTGACTACAATCGAACTTGCCGGATCGGGACCACTCCTGCAGTCATCAAGTACTGCCACGCGACCTACTGGCCCCCCCGAAAGACCTATCTTTATCTATACCCGTAAGGACGTCATGGAGTCCTCCCTGACCTTGCTTACCGCAAACATCCAGTTCCTGGTACGTCGTGTCATGTTTAGCATACAGCATTTTTGCGCGGCGTACGGCAGCAGTCCACTGTCACATACTAAACTAAGCCCTTGAGATAATCACCATGATTGCCAGCCATACAAGGTACTCAAGGTTCTGTCTGGCGAACGTTTGCTAACATGATCGCCTTCAAGGACACGCAACTCGCTCTCATACACATACCACTGCCTCTATATCGAAACTTTCTCCAGTCTGTTCTTCAGCTTCTCTTATCTGGTGCAACGAGTGATAAGGATGAGGATGATTCTGGTGCTGTTCAGCTTCCGAGAAGCTGGCCCTATGAACATACGTTCGTCAACATCTCAATCACGCCAGTGGAATGCTCGGTGGTGTGCTCTAGGATGCTTGCAAATGAGTTGTTCGTTCCTGTTCTTCAACATCTGGACACCCACTCCAGGAACCAAGTTCACATAACCTCAGAGGACTTCATTGTCATGCAGGTTGATGGAGAGGGATTGGATGCTGGGCAACGAGTATTGGAGCTGACAAGCCCGCTTGCGCTGGCCGGAATGTGAGCACTGTACCAAACCAATTTCCAAGTTTTTGGTACTAACATGACCCCAGTCCAATCTTCTTCATAACGACCTACTTTTCAGACTACATCCTCGTTCCCCTACGCCACCAATCCCAGGTAGTCAAAGCCTTAGAAGAGCGCGGTTTCCAATTCGAAACCGACACCTCCTCATACGTAAACTCCTACCACCACGGCCGTAAAAGCTCAGCCTCATCCCTTGACATCCAGCTGCCCAACACTCCACCCCCAGCCACAATCTCTGAGCTGCAGACCCGAACCTTTGCCACATTAAAACGCTGTAACATTGTTCCAAGCGTGGACTCGCACCTCCGCCTCGTACAGTGCGCTGGCCACAACAGAAACACCTCCAATGGTTTCGGCGGACTCCGACACCACGACTCGACCAGTTTCCGCGGCTCCGAAAACGATGCCCTACACCTCGGTCTCGTAAAATGTCTCATCACACACCCTCAGCCTCGCTTCCTTTCCATCACACTTACGGACAGCGAGCCTGCATCCCTCCTCATAGACCACACTCTCCTCGCCAACTTTGCGCAAGACACTTTGCTCGGCTCCAAAGATGAATTCCTGACGCCCATTGCGCTGGATTTGCGTAATCTGCCAATGGAGAGTACGGGGATCGTGTGTGGGGTTGCGGGCAGGTTGGTGGGAGCAACGACCAAGGGGCTACGGGAGGCGGTGGAGATGAGCTATTTGAGTACAGCGAGGGCGGGTACGGTTATGGTTGCAGAGGAGGAGCTGGAAAGGGCATTAGGGGCTCTGAGGGGGGCTGAAAATAGCCACGTTAACACTGAGTTGGTAACCTAGGCGTTGATTATCTGTGTAGAGTACACGGAACAGGGTTGTTTCGCATGTAGTGAACCACGGGTGCCCATATGACCTAGTCAATCTATTGATCCAAGCCTGGTTTTCCAGAGAACTCTCTCTAGCCTCTCAATTGCTCGAAAGTCGCGACTATCTGAAAATAATGTTTACTCTGAGACCACCAACCCGATCTCCACCTCTGACCTTGTGCTTCGATGCCGCCAGACAAGGACCCGATACAGCCCTTCGTTGCTAGTAAAATCTAGGTTCTAAATTCTTCATCCACGCCCTCGAAGTTCTCGAGAAAGCTCTGAAACGTGAACACACCCAGACCAGGATCCAGACTCCCCGTTGTCGCACGAATAGAATGCATACTCAACTGCGGGATTCCACAATCCACTGCCCTGATCCCTGTGGCAGCTGATAACATAGGCCCCACTGTGCCCCCGCTCCTGCTGTCATTTCGAATCTGGAAGACCTGGAGTTGCGGGTCAATTTTGCGAGAGCCGATATCCCGGTCGACACAGCGCTGGAGGATGGTGGTGGAAACAGCATCAGTGGTCATATGTGCATTCGAGTCTGCGGAGATGGCTGGACCCGTATTGAGGCGCGGGGAGTGATTCTCCAGGTAGGCATTCAGGAAGTTTGGGTTTACAGCGTGTATCACATCACTGGAGACGAGGAATGAGTTTGCGTAAGTCCTGTTCAACAAGCTTTTGACCTTGGAACCCTCTGCGAAATCCTCGACGATGCGCTCCATGACACTAGGCAGGAAATTGCCATGGGCGCCTTGGCGGAGGAGTGAGCCGACTTCCTCGTCGTCAAAGAGGGCGACGATGCGGAGCTGAGAAGAGGTAGAGAGTGATGGTACGGAGTTGAGCAGAGCTTGGATGGCAGCCCAGGAGCAGAGTTTATCGTCGATGCGGCCAGCGAAGATGAATTCGCGGTCTAAGCCGCCGGTTGTGGCAGGTTGGACGTCGAAGAGCTCGAGTTCCCAGTTGACGATTGAGGAGTAATCTGTGATGCCCAGCTCACCAGCAATAGCTTTGACAAGTCGCTCAGGCTGAGTGGAAGCAAAGGTACCTTCTCCGCCTATCACGCTAGTTAAGTTCCAACTCGCATCATCTTCCGTAGATGAGCCGCCTAGGCCAGAGTTATCCAGGCCGACAATGGGCACCATCTGCGTCTCCTTGTTGAATGGGCCGTTCGCAGCCGCTCCAAAATGCGGCGCCAATGTAGGTATTCTCGCCACCGCCCAATCAAGTTTGACTAGCTTGGATACGACCTTACTACCTTCCTTGACAAGTACTCGTCCACCAAGACCCAGATCGCGGTCCCACCAGGTGTCCGATAGGGCGCCCGCGTAGGGAGCAACCCCGAGCTGGACGTAACCTGCCTTTGTACGTAGTTTTGAGATGGGCTTCAACTTGGCAGTGAGTGCATCGATGTGCCCCGCAACAATCGCAGCACCACTCCCCGCCGAGTAGTTGTCGCCAACCGCAAATGCAATCAGAGAACTGCCGTTGCGATCGACATAATATTTGCCGCCGGCCTTGAGCTCCCAGTTATCACGTTCAGATAGTTTCTTGTATCCTCCCTTTTCGAGATCCTTGGCTACGGCGTCGACAGCATGGAAGACGGTTGGATTCGCTGTCATGAAATCGGTGAAGGGTTTGATATAAGACTCGGGAGTTGGCTTGGCACGCTGAGGCCTGGGGATCCACGGGTGTAGAGTGGGCGGCCATGCCGCCGCGGCAGGTGCTGGTGCCGGTGCTGGTGCCGGTGCAGTCGTCGTCTCTTGGGCAGGTGTGTCGGGGCGAATCTTGGGGGGCACGGGTGGCGGAATCTGGGCTGGTGCAGGGGCTGGGTAGCTTTCATCAACGTCGATGAGGTTGGCGTAAGCTGCGCCAACACTGTGTCGGCTCCGCAAGTCAGGCAGTGGTCGGTAGTGGGTGCGAGAGAGCGTCGAGGCCGCGTGACGGAGGGGCCGTGGCGGCGATGGGTCGGCGTACAGGTCGGCGTTGGACGCCGCTCTGCGTAGGGTTGGGTGGTTTCTAGTCATTGTCGCGGGTCGAGTGTGTTTGGAAGGTGAGCAAGGACAGCGAGGTGAAACCAGCGTGGTGACAGTACATAGGTTGGCGCAGGTAGGCGGAGCTGCCTAGATGCGGATAGCTCCCGCGGGGGGCGCTTCATAGTCTTCATACTCCTATAACTTCATCATTGATTCATGCGCAGCCTAGCGTCCAATACGCATATGCCAGTACCTAGGTAGGCATGTGCACATGCAAGTACGTGGATCGAATATTTCGCATCAACTTGCTCCAAATGAAGAGGCAGAAGCGCATAAAGTCATTGTTCAATCCGTCATCATGTACAGCATCATGTATGTAGACCTGGCTCAACCCAAGTCCAAACCTCTCTCGCAGCCCAACACCGGTAACCATCGATACCATGACTCCACCGCAATGCCGTCAAACAAATACATCAGCCACATCGTCTGATGCAACCCCGCCATGGCGCGGCTATTGGCCATTGGGGCGTAGTGGCATCTCCTCGTCTTCGTCCGCATCTTCAGGATGTCTGCACATACGTTAGCAATAGCATCATCATCAATAACCATAGTAGCAAGCCTCGAAACATACCCAAGCAGGTCCTTGACGTTCCTCATCTCGTAGTGCTTCTTGCGCAGCTCCTCAAATTTGCGGTGCTTTTCTCGCTCTTCCTGTGTTGCGTTGGGGAGGAGCTCGCCGTGGTAGCCTGCGTCTGTGTCCATGTCCTGCTCCACCATGACGCGCTTCTCGCTCTCTGGTGTTTGCGAGCCTCGCGCCTGCATTTCTGGCTGCCCCAGGTCGAAGTCGGGAATGTCTTCCATCTTGGGCTTCCGCCTCGGCTTGTCGTCGAGCTCGTCCACATTCAACTCCTGCGCGTTCAGCATCTCCACCTCTTGCTCATCCTCTGCGGGGTCATACTGCTTGGCATATGGCGTTTTGGGCTCGTCGATCTTCATGGTGCTGTCGCGGTTCTGTTCGTTAAGGTAGAGATTGGCCTCATCCCATTTGAGCTGGGGGCTGTTCTCGTCCATGTGCTCGGCTCCGGACTGGCGTCGCGAGCCAGGTCCGCGAGGGTTGGACGAAGAGCGGCGGTGGGCGCCTGCGTTGCGCAATGTGTTCTCCAAGACAATCTCCTTTTCCGACATCTCGCGGCCAAGCTGGGGCCGCTCAGACATGGGGCTGGCCGCCGGGGGCACCTCGCTGGTGGGTGACGTCTGCGAATTGGAGCGGTACGAGTGTGAGTTCTTGAGGATACCTAGGCGCACGGGGTCAGTCGTATGTAGCCTACAAGTGGGCGTCACCGCGCGCCATGCTTGTTACCCTTGGGACGCTCAGGCTGCGAGCCGGGGGAGTGCATTTCGGGTGATTGCCCGGTCATGTCTGCAGTGTGAGTGGGTGCGCGATGGAATGCGGTCGTGTGCAGATTGCGAGCTGCCTTGCTGTGTGGAGGGAAGGCGGCACAGCGGGTGGTGTGGTCAGTGGGAGGTGTGGCCAGTGGATGCTCGCCGAGGGAAGCGCGACGACCCAAGGGAATGTGGTGGGGTCTGTCTACTTGGCTGCACATGTGAGGGCAAGCGGCATGACGTAGCAAATTGATCAACCGTCGACGCCGCTTTTGCCTGCAAGCGTTCGCATGTGGAGGCAATGGCGGATGACCTGCAGCCCGCCACCAAGGTCCCAGCCTGCTCTGCTCTGCTCTGCTCTGCTCTGCTCTGCTCTGCTCTGCTCAGGGCCAGTCGCCCTGGTGTGGACAGCAACCAACAGCTTGCTCCATCCATCACAAGTAGTCCTCTAGCATACAGCGCATATTGGTGTAAATCATCTTCCATGCACGCCTATCTACAGGTAACCTTGTCTCGAGCCCCCACCACACACATCTCAAGCACCTGTCTTCGCATCCGAGTTAGCAGTGTGCATCGATAGGTCCGACATGGCAGCGTTGCGTCGATTGGTCAGGCTTCAGACTTTGCCTTTGAGCTTCAGGCCCAACCGAGAAATCGCATGGCTGCGATAGTGTACATCTGGCTGGGACTCAGACTACCAGAAGTGGTCCCGAGGACCTAGTCATCCCCAGCGCCGGGCAGTGGGCACGCATCGCCCAGAGAAGGTGTGCACATACAAGATGGGGCCGACAGAAGGTCGTCGTCTTGCAGACTCGGGGCCACGGCAAACAGGGCGCGCCGTCGCGACATAGTACTGGTGTTGGTGTTGAGAAAGAGAAAAACAAAATAAAATGTCCCTGCTTTTAGGTCATCACCGCATCATGGAAGCCGCAGAGGCGGCCCTCGTGATGATGGTTTTATAAGAGGGTTGGGCTCCTTCTCGGCCAGGGATCGGAGGTGCCAGCTGAGTGGGAAGTGCTCGAGCTGGCCGTGATGTGATGCTGAGGCCGGTGATGGAGGAGACGGGCAGGCCTGGCGACCGCAGAAATTTAAACTAGCCGCCGGGCGCTTGCGCCCTTTGGGCCTGTCTACCGGGCGCCTGGCGTCTGAGCTTGCCCGCTCGAGACCACCACGCAAAACTGTCCATGAATGCACACGACGCTGCACACATCCTACCACACACGCCCTGCCGCGCCCCTCGCCCTGCTCCGCGTATCCATACAGCGCTCCACCGTCGCCCACACCCCACGGCCCTCTCTTGCAGCTGCCCAGGAAACCCACGCGCCCACAGTCCCCCAGCATCGCAGTCCGCCCTGGCCGTTGGCCCGCCAGCTCTGCCTCGTCCTCTGTTGCTTGTTCGCTCCTTTGTCCCACCAAGCCCCCCACAGAAGGCCCTCCGCGGCTTGCCCACCGACAACACCCAACAACCCGACTCTGCTGCCAATGGACAAGACAGAGAACCTCTGGACCCGCCGCTCCAAGTATGCCGCTGCCTTTGTTCCCCGCACCTGCTCGCTTCCCTCACTGACGGCCTCGCAACAGCACCAGCAAGCTCTCTCTGTCCATGTCGCATTCAGAACACAACACCGACAAATCCGAACCCCACCAGCGTACATTCTCGGCGACCAAACGGTTCGGGGGCGACTCGTCGCACGGTGGCAGAAACCCTTTCAATGCCATCCCGCCCTTGACACCTGGCGGCCTGGCATCCCCCACAACAGGCGGCTCGACGGCGTTTGGCCTTGGGTCGGGCGCCTTTGCGTCTTTTGGCTCTTCAGCCAAGACCCCAAAGACCCCAGGCAACGCCTTCGACTTCAAGTCTGCCGCCATGGCCGCCTCGTCTCCTGCCACGCCGACGGACAGGAAGGACAAGCCCGTCGGCAAAATCGTCAACACGGCACGCAAAGAGTCCATATATACAGCGGCCACCCCAGAGGATGCACCGGACCATACCGCGCCCTTAGACCCCGCAATACCATGGCCGCTCAAAAACACATGGACCGTATGGTATCGCCCCCCGACTCCAAAGAACACCGACTATGAAAAGTCTATTGTCGCCATGTGCAAGTTTAGCACTGCCCAGGAGTTCTGGAAAGTCTTCACACATCTCAAGCGTCCCTCAAGTCTACCGTCTGTGTCAGATTATCATGTCTTCAAACAAGGCATTCGGCCCGTGTGGGAAGACGAGGAGAATAAGCGCGGTGGCAAGTGGATCATGCGCCTGAAAAAGGGTGTCGCAGACCGTTATTGGGAGGAGCTTCTCATGGCACTCGTTGGCGATCAGTTCATGGAAGCCGGAGAGGAGGTCTGCGGGTTTGTTCTCAGTGTAAGGAGTGGCGAAGACGTCTTCAGCATTTGGACCAAGAACGATGGTGGTCGCAACATCAAGATCCGGTATAGATAAGCTCCAGTTGTGCTTGCCTCTCTGGTGCACTCTGCTAACGCCAACATTAGAGAAACGGTGAAGCGCGTCCTTGAACTTCCGGACGGAACCAATATAGTCTGGCGCAGCCACGACGATAGTATCGCACAGAGATCGGCTATAGACCAAGCTCGTTATGAAAAGAACCTGCAAGGGCATGAGAAGCGAAGAGTGGCCTCGACAGATGAGTCGCAGCGGGACAAGGCCACGGCAGCGTCCTAATACATGCTTCGATTCCAGTTGCTTGCCCTTCGCTGACGTGCCTGAGATCTAGATGACGGGGCTTGGTGCAGAAGCTGATTATCCAGACCTTCAATGCCGTCATGCGGCCTCTGGCATCGTTGTTCTGGTTCCCAGGGCGCTTCACCACACGAGTTGTACCTGCTTCCACACCTGCAACCGGCTTGCGATGCACGCATGTGGTTACTGGTGCGGTTCATATCCAAATGTCGTCAGTTGGCTTCAAGTTAGGACTACGAGCTCGATTGCGTTACTAGTCACGACACCTGGGCCGTGACACCTTCGCTCGAAGACTCTCTTTTCTGGATAGAACGGCTCAGCCAACCCTGAGTTGCGTGACTCGGAGCTACCCTCTTCACCGTGACTATGTGTGGAGCGTACCTTGGATGCTCTGTATCGCGGGGGTCCCTTCATACAGGGGGCAGACTATAGCAACACAGTGTTGCGGTTTCCTCGGAGCGCGACTACAATACCCCGTCGAATGGTATTTGCAGGCAGCGTAGTGTAGAACTGGTTTATGCTGCGGCAGATCCAATAAGAACACCGGGAGGTGATATTCGAGGGCCCGGAGGCCGCAAAGATTCGACAATTCGAAGGGGGAGCAGCGAGAGGGAGTCTACTTGTCCCGAACTTAGCCTCGAGCTTCTTCGCACATTCACCACGAACCAGGCCGAGTTTTTAGCGACCAACTGAGGGAGGGAGCAAACAGACATGGTTCTGGGGACGTTGGGCGAGGTGGAACTGCACCTGCATGATGGTGGAGAGTGCGAAAGACCGTGTGGCTTGCCGTGTGCACAACAACCTTGACACGTAAAACAGCAATTTACACTGTTGGCCAAGACTGCATGTCTCGTTGAAATCAGACCCGATGCTTTGTTCTTAACCCTCTTGATTGCATGTGTGCGTGTGTGACTTGAATGTTTCTTTGTTAAGCGGCCCCTGGGCACCCGCGACCACAACATCCAAAGGACGCTCGGACCCCGCTCGTCGCGCGCGGAACCTCACATCTGAATGGGAGTGGCAGCATGGCGCGCGCCGCAGTTTGCACCTGCACCTCTCGCAACATCTCCATCTTTGGCGTACCACCGAGTCGTTGCATCGTCTCTGAAGCTATGCGAGGCTTTGTCACGCGCGCAAACGCCATGCCGCACGAATGCTATCCAATCTCATAGAGGATGTCCGCGCTGCTGCTGGCAAAGCCCTGGGATTCACAAACATTGACGTACGCCTGTGCCTGCTTTCTTTGGCCTGAGTCAGCCGCCCATTGACCGCCTCGGCCTCGACTCTCACGGCGCTGATTCCCGTCCACTTACTCACTCACCCTCGTGCCCTGCCTCTGCGGCCTGCTAACGCCATGTCCAACCAGGACCACGATGCCGCAGCGCAACCCCCAGACATGCGCTCACCGCCGCACTCATACGCACGCGGCTCGGCGCCCTCCTCGCGAACAGTCATAGATCTATCATCGCCGGTTAAGCACGCACGCCCGCCGCAACGCAAAGCGGAAGCACCCAACCGTCGCCCCCGCCCACGACCTGCTCGCCAGTCCGAGGACGAATTGCGTCTGGTCGGAGACTTCAGTACACCCGCAGATGCTGTTGCCTGTCCCGACCCACAGAGCTGGAATCCCGTCTCACACCGGACACCCAGAACGACGATGAAGAACAAGGCATGTGACCAAACGGCCCTCGTGTCAGGAAAATATACTGACCCAAGACAGCCGGGTGCGAGCGAGTCTTTTAGACCTATCGATACTCTTACTCAGGCCACATCTGGATCCAGTAGGCCCAGGCATGTCACATATGGGAAGCACAGTCGCCCGATGCCGCAGACAATAGGCCGCGCCCGACACGAAGGCCAGCAAGCTTATCTGGAAGCCGTAGAGAGTAGGGCATTCACATCATCCGCTAAGCGTCGTAAGACGAAACACGTCATAGAACTCGATGATGACGACCAAGTACAACACATGGCTGCGTCCCACAGCCCACATACACCAGCCCGCACAGTTCATACTACACGGCCAACAAGCGCTCGTTCACAGCGGCAGGGCAGTGCGGCCAGCGGAGCGAGTCTCACAGCAGGCAAAAACTCGTCTCAGACACAAAGCGAGTTTCGTGCAGCTGACCAGCGAATCACACATGGGAAACCGCGCCGTTCCACTGTGAAAGGACAAGGGTTTGAAATCCTTCCCCCTGTCGGCAAAAACACCGCTACTAGTCCAAGCAAAGGCTCTGCGCAAGAGGCTTATGTAACAGTATCCGACGATGAAGAAGCAACCCCCCGGAAATTAATCCTTGAGCGGTTCCAACAGGGCAGTGCGGAGTCATCTCAGCGACAAGCGGTTGTAACGTCCAGGCACTTTCCAAACGCAAGGATCAACGAGTCGACCTCAGAGTGTCCGGGACCGTCAACGGCTACTAGGCCGCCAAAGTCCGCCGAGGAGACCCATCTGCGCGACGATTTTCGTCCACCACCTCGTAAGGTTGACGATCCTGATGACAGTCTAGACGAGTTGGCCGTGCCGTACATGCAGGTACCGATTGCAAAGTCCAGATTACCCTCAAAGGCAGTACAGGCCGCCAATAGGGATGCCAAACGCAAAAAGCGTACTGTGTCGGCTATCGAACGCTACTGGCAACTAAATTATGCTAGGTCGCGCGACTTTACACACACAGGTCCCAATCTGCGAATGAGACACGGAACGGACCAAAACTATGTGATACAGATGCCTGATAATGACCACAACTATTGCCATGCTGGCAATCTTGATCTTTCTCGCGTGTCAAAAATTTATGCAGATGATATTTCTCGTATCCGCCTCACAGGTGGTCGTGATTCGGATGGGTACACCTACATAATTGACTTGGAGTTTGTGGATACAGACCAATTCATATGCTTTCGGGATGACTATGCCGTGGCCCAGTCGGGTCTCAAAAAGTTTTTTCAACGCACAGAGTACGTCGAGGTATAGTACAATAGAATCCTCGACTAACAATTTGTAGAACCTATATGCAGAACATATTCGAAAGAGCACAATCAAAAGACAATCAAGGTGGCAAAGTCCCTGATGTGCCTGATATCGGACACTTGGAAGTGCCGCTCCCCACAACGAAAACACAATCGCCTTCCGACAAGAGTATCCTGATCGATCAGATACGGGCGTACGTCAAGTCTCCGAAAGACAGACGTCACGAGGGTGTTGTGGCGGTTGAGGCTCTGTCAGAGCCAACACGTACATCTACTAGACCGACCCGATCTAGCGCAAAGTTCTCTGATCTCTTCGACGTGGGTCCGGCTGATCATCAAGAGATAGAAAAATATTCTGTAAAGCACGGGTTAGGTCCACCGTGGAGGAAGTAAGCAGCTCCATCACTTATACAACTGTGTTTTAACACCTATCAGGCCTCTTGAGTATGGTCAGGGTAAACAGCGCGCCACTGTTCACTTTGAAGACCTTCCCCGTCTTGACGAGGAAGAATTCTTGAACGATAGTCTCATCGACTTTTACATGATGTGTGTGGCTCTACGCTGTAGTTTTCCTCTCACCTCTAACGTGAATCAGTCATCTCTTCAATAAACACAAGGTATCGGCGGATAAGGTGTACTTCTTCAACACGTACTTTTACACTGCGCTCACTAAAGAAACGGGTCGCAAATCCATGAACTACGCAAAGGTGGCACGGTGGACTCAGAAGATTGATATCTTCGGGTACGACCACATTATCATTCCAATCAATGAAGCGTAAGTTCTACACAAGTCTGAATCGCAAGGTCTTATTAACTTTGGTCAGAACACACTGGTATCTTGCCATCATATGCAATGTATCTAGCATCGATCGAAAACCGGTCATTGAGGATTTTAACGACAAAGCCAGCACTACGGTTGGTAGAGGGCGACAGAACGATATGCCTCAGGACATGTCTCGCCAGCCAACCAGTATGGCGGAGGGCGGATCTTCTCCGTTGTCAATTGACAAAGCTCAGCCGTTCGAGGAGACTGCGAACAGACCTAGCAGTGTATATGGAGAGGGTGCCAATCTCTTCGAAGAGTGTTCGCAGTTGAACCTTGTTGATCCACATGAGTCGGGTTTACAAACCGAAGCGCCCACAACAGATGGTAATGATTTCAACGAACTGCTAAACAGCACAGTCCTGGAGGAACCTGCAGGTCACATTGTTCTCGGTTCAAAAAACGAAAAGATTAGGAACAACTTTCGAACTCAGTCAACCTTACAGAAATCAAGAAAACCGAAAAAGCGACCGCATGTCCCACAGAAGAAGGATCCCAACCAGCCTATCGTCATCATTCTAGACTCATTAGGTCAAACCCGCAGTGGGGCGGTTCGAGCACTGAAAGACTGGATCTCTGCCGAAGGTAAAGCAAAGAGAGGCATGGATGCAGACATCAAAGAAAACGGTTACTACCCGAAGTCCTCCCAGATTCCAACACAGAGTAATTGGTCTGACTGTGGCGTTTATTTGCTGGGCTACGTGGATAAATTCTTTCAAAATCCAGACGGCTTCAAGAACAAGCTACTTACCGGTGAAATGTCCGTGGGAAGGGACTGGTCAGAGTTGGACCCCCAGCAGATCAGGAATCGAATGCGCGAGACCTTGTTTGCATGCATGAAAGAGCAGGATGCAGCGAGGAGTCATGAGCGAATGGCAAAGCTGGCAGACGGGAAGACGAATGCATTGCAGCCATCCACAAAACGTGGGCATTCAAACAGTGAAGCTCAGGACAGACGTACGCCGCCGGTAGTGAATACAGAGGCTCACACAACAGCATCGTTGGCAGCGGTGTCACTAAAAGCTTTAGAGCCTTCCATACAAGATGCGTCTCCTCGGAAATCGGCTTCTCCTTTCAATTTCAAGCATAGGTCGCTCAAGCCGGGTGTTCATACGCCGCCTTTGGAGGGCTCCTGGAACACGTCTCATTCAACACCTGTCTCAGCTTCGCGCACCGAGCATATTACGTCCAATTATGTACAAAGAGGACGCAGACATGGAAGTCCAATGGTGCGCATCTCCAGGAAATCGCCTGAAATCCCGAGAAATGGTGAAGCAAAATCAATGGAAACCCTGCCACCAGGGGTCGAAGGATCACGGGAAGCGTCCAATCTGCTCGGGTCTACCAACAATGTCCGTCATAAAGAAGACCATGCCGAGCGTATATCGGCTGTGTCAGAGCGATTCTCCGGTATGCTACCGCGAAAACAAGGCGCGAGTAGATCAAAATCATCTAGCCTAGTGACAAACAGCAAGCAAGATGGCAGCACATCGACGGTGTACGTTGAACCTGAATCACAGGGATATCTGCCTGAACCGATTGCGTCTCCTGAGCGCACGCCTGCAAACCCATCGACTATGGGCCAAGCGACGGTCGAAGTTTCCCCGACTAGACGCATGTTGAGAGCCGCACCCTCGCTGGGGCATCCATCCGTTAGTCTCGAGACGGGAGGTGACGAACGTCATTCCAGGGTTCAAAGTCCCATGTTGATGAATGGTTTGTTAGAAACAGCAGAAGAAGCATTGCCTGATGTGATGGACATTGATTCGCCCAGTGCCGACGCCATGGTAATTGATTCGATGTCGCGAGGAAGTGAGGTCCAGGAGACGCCGGAGCCAGATGAAGGATTTTTGTCGAGCGTAGATAGGGAACAGAGTCCACTCTTGATGTAAAGACGTGGGTCCTCGGACTCATTGGGACTGAGGTATGGCGGGTGTCTGGGCTTGTTGCCGCGGTCTCGTGATGAATGTAGATTGTTGGCATTGCGATGCCGTTTCCGAAGAAGACGGTGTGGTGCATTATTACGTGGACGTGCATCTACTAGTTTTACTGCTCTTGCAGAACGTCAAAGGACAGTGTAATCAAACCGCGCTGTTCAAGGTTGTCTTTGAGACATGGGCATCATCATGTAGTTGCTGTGATATACTCCCATTGGCGCCACGACCACCTGTGGGATCCTTTTGTGCAGAGACAGCGACAGCGACCGCGTCGTCGACGTCTGTGTCATGTTAGCCTATGAGTCTCACTGCGCCTTGTATAGCAGGAGGGCTTACCCTGAAACCCTTCATCCGTCTCCGTAGCTTCCCCCCCAACCCAATGCTTCATCTTGTCTTTGACAAATTCGTCGAAATCCCATTCTTCTGGCTCCAGTCGACGGGCACCGGCTACCCATATATAAGTCTCTGCTTCTACTTCGTCACGTTTCGCGTCGCTTTGGTCGTTTGGTTCGGTCAGTTCACTCATGTCCATGGCGCCATGGGCTTTCTTCCCATTCGCAGGCTGTGGTAGCACTTGCACTTTGACCTTTCTGCGCCGATACTCGGGGCCTTCGAATATATCAAGGCGCCAAATGTCACCGTCTGTCAAGCCCTCTACCAGAGTGCCGCGTACCGTGGACGGGTCATGTCGCTTTGTGGGTAGGACAGCAGGATAATCAGCATCTTTTACTTTGTGGCGGCGGTGCGCATGGAGGATTGCGGGGCGAACGGTTAACAAGGAGGCGTGTGCGGGTGTTGGGGGGGTGGCAGAGCCCCAGATGACGCGCTGGAGGACGGGAGCGGCCATGAGGGTGCCATAGAAAAAGGCTGTGTGGGACATTGGGGTGGCAGAAGCAGCGACAAAGCAGCCTGGGCGAGGCTTTGGGCGAGGCTTGTGAGTCTGGCGGTTCTGGTGACGGTGTACTCGGACGAGGGGGGACGCTGGGCTGGGTGTGATAGGATGACAAGGATGAGCTCCAGGCGGGCCTTTGGGACGGGAGCTAATGCAAGCCTGCCTCAGCCACATCAATGGATGCGTGCCGCACTCGAGATTGCGCTAGTCGACGTCCATTGTGCGACTGCTCTTCTCCTTTCTGCCTCTCTTCCGGTGTTGGCACTGCACCTTTCCCGGGTCCGACATTCACTGTCTGGCACTCGATTGTGCCGTCCGCTTTTCGATTCGATCCGCAGCCCAGCCCAATCCAACACAGTAGTAAGGCAAGACTGCGCAAATCCGACGAGGAACGCGCTCTTGGTTCCGAGCCACACCGGCCCACACGACACGAGATGGGAAACCTCATCAGCGCCATTGTCAAGAACATTGCTCCCGTATTGTACGCCCACCCCTTCGCCCTGCCAACCCTTCATTCATCGCTTACATAGAAAACCCCCTCCCCTACAGCATCGCCACGAGTCCCATCACCAGCTATGGCGACCAGATCTACTCGATGCACCGCGCACGCAGTTCTGCGGGCTTCTCCCTCGACATTCCGCTCATCATGCTCGTCGCCAGCATCCTCAAAGTCTTCTACTGGTTCGGTGCCCACTTTAGCACCTCGCTGCTCATCCAAGCCCTGCTCATGATCCTCGTACATGTCCTTCTGCTCCATGTTGCGCTTACAAACCGCCCTGCGCCATCGCACCTCCCGTTCCAACACAATGCCGCCTCGAGCCGTCCGTACAACTTCTGGCAATGGAGGGCAGCGAGGCCGTACTGGACGTTTATTACCTATTTCAGTGGCGTCCTGCTGGTGCTGCATTTGTTGATGTCGTCGACGGTCTGGTTCATTTCGTATACGGATCTTCTAGGCATGATCGCCCTGACTACCGAAGCCACGCTTCCGCTCCCCCAACTGGTTGCCAACTGGCAGCGCAAAGGCTGCCTTGGTTTTCGGCCGAGCGTCATTGTAAACTGGGTCATTGGCGACACCTTCAAGATGTGGTTCTTCTTCGCTAGCAGCAATGGTGAGGTACCCTGGGCGTTTAAAGCATGCGGCATCTTCCAGGCATGTTGCGACTTGGGACTTGCAGCACAATATCTAGTCTGGGGCGATGGGCCATTGGGCGTTGACGGGGCGGGGCGGGAAAAAGAGCTGCGTAGCCCGTTGCCTGAAGACGATGGCGTTTTGAGTGAGAAGTTGGGGCAAACGGGTGTAGGGGTGGGCATTGAAATGGATGAGGGGAGAGTGTGGGAGAGGCCGAGGGTTGCGGTTGCTTAGGATGCAGCTGGAGCTGACGAGGACGAAGACTTTGTGCCGCATCAAAAGTGGGAGAAGATGTTGTAGTTGTATGCAGCGCATGCAGTGCCATGGGCTGAGTCCTGTGTCTACATTGGCCCAATACGGTGTGGTTAGTTTCGATGGAGGCTGTGATGAGCGACGTTAGATTATACAATGTAAGACTAGCAGCGATAGATATGATGCGAGATGATGCGTCATGCGATGCACTGTTTCAGATGCTCTAAGAATCAGAATCACGAAGGTTCCTGCAGGAGGGCTATGGGTGGTGCTATGTACATGTGGTGCTACCCGTGGACCGCGTGGCAGTCAAGGCATGGAGGACTACAAGGCGACGCCGCTTTTCTGGCCGGGAAGGGTGCTCTCCTCAAACTCAATCTTGGTGATGTGGTGGCCGGGCACGACGACGAGACCAACATAGCGACTGTCCCATGTCACATGGGCAGCAGCAGGGTTGCCCGACTCCTCCAGCGTCTTGCGGATGACGTCGGGCGACGGGGCGCGATACTCGTGTGCCAGGGCCAGGATGATGTTGCGGTCCTAGCATATGTCAGGGCATGCGCCATGAAGATATGAAGACAAGATTGGAAGACAGGAAGACGGAGGCGGGTCAAGTCGCCCAGTCGAGCCGGCATACCTTGTCGGTGCACTTCATGTGGCCCGCAAAGACACGGCCGTCCGAGGCGTAGATGCGCAGGTTCTTGCCGATGAATTGCGACAGCCAAACGGCAGATTGTGGCGCGTCCATGGTGTTGGGCGTCCTGGTCCACGGCTTGATGAGCCATGGCCATCCCAAGGCGGAGGCGGAACTTTTGGGCGGGCGTGGCGGTGCCATTGGCGCTACTAGCGGACCTTTGACAGAGACGGTGGATGTGGCAGTGGCTGTGGCAGTGGCTGTGGTTATGTGTTGGTGAGGCTGAGGCTGAGGCTGAGGCTGACCTTGACATCATTGGGCACTGTCCGCGGGTGGCTTGGCGCAATTGACGCGTTTGCTCCAACTTTTTTGTGAGCGTGTACCAGGTCGTTCGACGTCAGTTGCCATCCGCGCGACCGCCTTCGCCCACACCCCTCCCACGCATGCATTGTCTCCTCGTCCACAGGAGCTGCCCGTCGGTGGCCGTCGCAGTGCGGTGTGCCAGTGGCAGTATCAGTGCCAGTGCCAGTGCCAGAGCAACGGTGCACCAGCCCACTCTCCGCCGTGCCTTCTCCCGCAGCATCGCATGCTCGCGCGGCGCCCTCCCCGTCTTCGTCGAGCCCTCGTCACCCACCCTCGCATCGCACCTCGCCACCCTCAACGCCAAAGTTCTGCTCCCGCTGCATCTGACCAAAGCCCAGAAGAAGCTCGTCTACGCCCAGCAGAACCGGGCCAAGCTCGAGGCCGAGCCCGTCGAAATCACCCTGGGCGACGTGACCCTGCCCCTCGAGCACCTCGACCGCAACCGCCTGCCCAACCGCTTCCACACCGTCCGTGAAATTGTGCATCTGAGCGAAACGCCCAACGACTGGGAGAACGTGGTGCGCCTGCTCGAAGGCTTTGAGAATGCCGGCCTCCGCACCAAGCCCCGCTGGCAGGAGCTGATTGTCCGCCGCCTCTGCTACGCCGGCATGCATCACCTGCTGCTCAAGGCCCTCCAGCGTGTCAAGGCCACGGGCTTGCGTCTGACTGAACACGGCGTCGTCATGCAGGTCGTGCGCGGCATCCATGACAAGGCTGCGCGCGCCGACTGGGACCGCGAGGAGACGACCAAGGCCCTGCGCATGGCCACTCAGGTCACGGAGCTCATGGAGGACCCAGAGCACCATCGCCGCCCACCCACAGCCGACGTCGCCTCCGAGTGGGATCACAGGCGTGATCCCGTCGTCATTGCCCTTCCCACCGAGCTGGCCGCCGTCCTTGCTCAACGCCATGGGGGCGACGTCGCCCAAGTAAGAAAGCTGGCCAACCGCCTCGTCACTGCACTCCAGCAGGGCGATTACACAGTAGGTCATCTTCCCTGTCCCCGCCTCGTACACAGGCCCGCCTTTAATCACGTTGTGTAGACCTCGCTTGGCTTCATGGCTGATCGCTTCCGCCTGGCCTCTGACGACGTCGAGAAGTCGATCCAGATAAATTCTGTCTTCGCCATCAGAAACGACGTATCGCAGCTTATCATCGTCTGGAACGCCCTGAAAACATCACGCACGGTCCTCGGAGCCGATATGCCCATAGCCGCTGAAGCCAAGACCTTCGAAACAGAGGCCCATCGAGTCTTGAGCAACGGCATCGAGGCTCTGGTCAAGTACAACTCGCACTTGGGTAAAGGCCAGGAGATTGAGGCTCTTGAATATGCAAAGGATGCCGTGGAGCGGTGTCGATAGCAGTAGATCGAGTTGGGTCGAGTTCGCCACAGTGTAACATCAAGGCTGTACCAACGTGTGCATACACATGTATAGGGAGCACTATATCACAGATAAACTGAAATGAGTGCCCAATTTCTTTAGACGTGCTTCAGCTCCAAGCTGAGGTTTCCTTGTTCGCACACCCATAGCCCTGGCCTTCTCCAACGACTGTGCTATTTCGCCCGCGGCCAGTTTTTCCGCATGTACTGTCGGACAGCCATGGGTCGTACTTCAGGACACAGTTCATTGACCACAGGCTTCAACACCACTTCATCCTCTCAGTCCCAGATGCACGCAAGCTTGATTTCCATTCAGAGACGCTCCATAAAGTCATCTGGTGAAAGTAGCTCAAGCCTCTTCTCCAGATCCGCTTGTGTAAGAACCTTAACGACAAGTTAGCTTCCCATAACAGCTTTTGCATAAGCCAATAGCTCACCCATGCTCACCGTCTCACCAACCATTAACATGCTCTCCTCCCACTTGTTGAATTCAAGTGATGCCACAACAAAACGCCAAATATCTCTCATCAATGTCATAATGATCCTCAGCCACAATTCATTGTCTTTCTGTAGCAGCTATGCAACAGCATTCTTCAGCCCAATCAAATATGCCCCTAACCTGTCCTTTAGATCTCCCTGTCTCAGAACTTCCTGCACTGCATCGTCTTCTCCCTCCAATCCCTGCCCAGCCCTTATCTGCTCCAGAAGAGCTTCATCATTAATCGTCACAGTGACCAGATACATGCCAATTCCAGTATAATAATAAAAAGAATCCTCCCTGATTAAATCTCACACACTCAATCTTTCCCTCTTGCAGCTTGCACTCGTCCTAGACTCCTAATGCTCTCCCATCCTTTAGGTCCAAACCCCCACTGCGACAGCGCAAATCGCTTGCAACCCACTTCAATCGCAGCATATGTAAGGACGCAGGTCCGCACCCGCTACGCTATACAACCAAAAGGTACGTATAATCAATAAACATTAATCATGGTGTGCAGAACAGTATATATGCGCAGACATTGTACTCTGCTCGCTACAAGCTATCTTAGCTGCCCCGCAGGGTCACGTAAGCGCAGCCTTACAATATCCCCCTTCTTTGCAGCGCATGCCCTTAGGCGCTAGGCTACACACGCACGAGTGAATACGCCCTTAGGCATGTTGCACTTAGGCAGTATATATACTAGACCTCTTAGCAGCTCTTAATATATCTAGCCTAAAGCAGCCTACTTTAGCTATGTTTTAGCCCTACAGAGCTAGCTTATGCTAAACTAGCGCTGTGCAGGGTAAGGGGACTACCCCTTATCCTATTATAGTTTAGTTGCAACTTAAACCTATAACTACGCACACTAGTTATTTATTAATTATAATATAAGGATATAGGTCTACACCTGCTACGCTATATAACTAAAAGGTATGTATAATTAATAAACATTAATTATAGTGTGCAGAACAGTATATATGTGCAGACATTGTACTCTACTCGCTATAAGCCATCTTGGCTGCCCCGCAGGGTCACGTAAGCGCAGCCTTACAGCATATAGGAGATTTACTCTAGATTTAGCCTTAGGTGCTATTAATTGCAGAAGTTACTAATTTAACAGTGTGTACGTCCTTAGTGCTGTGATAAAAGAGTGCTGTAATAAGTAGTTAACAGCATAGACTCTAGTGCGGGCGCCATGCTCATCAAGTGCGCGAAGTCAGATAGGTGTCTAGGTGCTATAGGAGAGGAGAATAGCATTCTAGGTGCTAAGCTAGGGGTTAGAGAGGAGGGTGCTAATAATAGAACGGCCTAGGGTTACAGACGTACCACTGTGAGGATCTGAGTGGCTACAATATAAAGCAGCTGGTGTTAGAACGCAAGGTTGGTTCTTGAGTATGAATGTTAGAGGAACGTGGACGAGGGGTACTTGGTACTAAGACAGTAAGAGTGCGCTTCTGTAAAGAGTATCAAGAAGGTTAGATAGTAAGAACAATGTATTGCTTCCTATTATTCAAGTAAGTTAAACACAATAAGCTATAGGAGCTCATTGCCTAACACTATATATTTGTCATGATAGTTCTAGTAGTCGTGAGCATCGCGAGCGATAGTCGTCACGTGGACTATCGGTAGTCGTGATAGTCGCGCGCAGAGCTATCGGTCACATAACTACTGTTAGAGGTAGTTGCTACTTAGGCTAGCGCTTCTAGGGTTGTTCCTATAGGTCGTTTTTAGGGCTGATATAGGGATTGTAACACTATCCTCCTCCTTCTAGGGGTTCATCCTTGAATCACGTGATACTATTAGTACTTCTTAATTAGTGCAGCTGCCCTGTATCTTCTTAAGCTAGTGTCTGCGCTATGTCGTCTAATTCCTATAAACGCTAAATCTATCTTTACTCTGAAATCCTTGCCTGCAACACCATCGCTGAAGTTCCTTGTAATTATTGTTTTCTTAGAGGGCACGATTGCCACGTTATGCTAAATTTAAAGTTAAAGTATGCTAAATGCACTCGTCTAGGTAAGGCATGTGTGAACATGTCTTAGGAGTTGTTAGACAAGACTCAAGAGGAATATTAAAAGAAGGTTAATGAGGATGAACAGTTACTTGCAACTGTTATTTCTTGGTTATTGCGGAATAAGAAAATTCTAGAACAGGCAAAAGAGCGTTTGCAGCGGAAGGCTTTGTGCCTCGCGTTAGAGTTAGAGGCTAAAGGAGAAGATGTAAACTCAGAGATGTTAGACTGTCCTGCAGCTTCTATTAGTAGGGCCTTTTCACTAACTATGTAGGCGACGTTAGGTCTGTTAGACTAGTCCGTGGCAGAGCATAGACATGCTACGCCTTCCTTCAATACTGTGCTAGCAGCTGGCGGCAGTTCATGAGGTTTGTCTCAGGTTCCCATGTATTTTCCAAGTCTAGGTATCCTAACCACTTGACTAGGTATTCCTTATTGCCTTGGATTCCTCAGTGTGTTATTATTTTTTTAACTTTAAACTTGTTTTCTTCCTAAGGTTCGTAATAGAATGTTGTTTGTAACAGAGTTAAAGGGTCAGCATATTCTAACATCTTGATATAGAATCTAGGATATATTCTAGCGTTAGGTAGAAGGTTAAGTGTGTACGTAACTGGTCCCTTCTAGTTCTTAATTAAAAATAGTCTAACTTTAATATAATCTAAACCCTTATTTAGTCATGTTATGCGTAGATTCTTTGTAAGAAGATATACTTTATCCCCTTCTTTAAGCTAAGGTGCTGTTTTTCTCTTTTTATTAACATGTGAAATGCTGTTGCGTTAAGCAGTCTTAAGCGCTTGGCTCATTCATTCGTGAACTTTCTTTAGTTCTTCAGCCATAAGCATAGCTGCTTCTGTTTTTAGTGATAGTAGTGTCCTTATAAACAGGTTTAGGTGTTTTCCGTGATTAGCAAAGTATAGTGATTTTCCTGTAGATTCTAATACTTTGTTGTTGTAGGCTAGTTGCGCGGCAGGCAATAGCGAAACCTAATTACTCTGTTGTTAGTTTACATATATCCTTAGGTAGGCTTTCATAGTTTAATTTGTTCGTTCCATTTATCTATCTATCTCTAGATAAAAGGCCATGGATAATTTTCTTTGTGTTCTAATAGCAGCGAGAAGCACAGTCCAAAAGTTAGACGTAAAGAGTTTATCTCTGTCGCTAATAATTGATTTTAGAATTCTATAGTGCCTAATAATTCAATCGTGAAAGACATAGGCTAGCTGTACTACTATGAAGTCTTTTCTAAATAGTACGTATTCTGCTCCTTTCGTGAATCTATCAATTACTAGCATGATTGCATTATATGCGAATCCTGTTACTAGATCTCTTGATAGCAGTAGGTCTGTCACAAAGTCCATTAAGATGTCTTCCTATAGTGCTATAGGCAACTTAAGTGCTTGCATCTTGCTATAAGGTGCGTAGGTACTGTGTTTATTCTTCTAACAGTCTGCACATTTTTAGATGAACTTAGCAACCTTTTCTTTCATGTTGCTGAACTGGTAGTTCCTTAAGATAAGTTCCATTATTCTTCAAATGCTAGGGTGACCGTGTACAGGGTCGTCGTGGTGGCTTCAAATAACTGCTTCCTAAAGTTCTTCTAGTACTTCAGGTGCGATAGTAAGTACTGCGCCAATTAATCTAGCAGGTCCTAATAATCTGTCTAGATTGACTTTAAGGATCGCATCATTAATAATGTTCTTTGTTCTAGCAATGTTAGTTCATCAACTAAGCGCGTCTGCTCTGCCATTATCTTTTCCTAGTGTGTAGATAATCTTGAACTTGTATTAACCTAAAAGCTCTGCCTATCATACTTATCTTCAATTAAGGGTTTTAGTTATTGTAAAGTTTACTAAGTTCTTGTAGTTAGTATAGACTTTAAGGTCTAAGCAGCTTTCTGCGTAGATCCTCTAATGCTAAAATACATCTACTACAGCTATTAATTCTTTATCATGTACGTCGTAATTTTCTTTAGGTGCTGTAAATTTCCTAGAATAGTACGCGATAGGGTGCCATTTGCTATCTTGTAGTTATTTCGCGGCTGCACCTACTGCAAGGTCTAAAGCGTCTGTCTTAAAGCGTAATAGTTCTCTGCTTTAGAAGGGTACTAACACTAGTGGTGCTATGCATGCTTCTTTTAAGTCATTAAATGCCTCTTCTTGTTCCTTCTTCTATTCCTAAGCTTGTTCTTTTCTTGTAAGCTTTGTTAGCAGGAGTGCTTTCTTAGAGAAGTCCTAGATAAATTGTCAATTAAAGTTAATAAATCCTAAAAATGACTAGATGTCTTTAACAGTCTTCAGTGTAGGCCATTCCTTAACTACCTTAATCTTATCTTTGCTCATCTTAACTCCATAGATGCTAACTATACATCCTAGGAACTCTACTTCTTCTTTGTAAAATTCACATTTATTAGGTTCAAGACATAAGTTATACTCACTAAGAGCAGTTAGAACTTTTCTTACGTGCTTGACGTGCTCCTAAGGGTTGCTTAAATACACAAGGATGTTGTTAAGGTATGCAATAACAAATATGTCCAAGTACTCTCTTAATACGTTATTAATAAGTGCTTAACATGTTGCTAGGGCGTTAGTAAGACTAAATAGCATCACTGTATATTCGTAGTGTCCATAGCATGTTCTGAACGCTATCTTCTATTCTTCGCCTTCCTTCATGCGTATAAGGTTGTACGCGCCTCTTAGATCTAATGCTATGAAGATCTTCGCATAAGCTAGTCAATCCCTTAACTCTAAGATGTTAGGTAGTAGGTATCAATTCTTTATTGTTATGTTGTTAAGTTTCTAGTAGTTAACACATAATCGCAGCTTGCCATTCTTCTTTAGTATGAAGAGAATTAGGTAGCCTGCTAAGGATTCTAAAGGTCTAATAAATCCTTTCTTAAGATTTATCCTAATGTAATCTCGTGTTTCTTTAAGTTCTTTTTCTAATAGTCTATAGATTAGTCTAAAAGTTAGTTACTTTCCTTCCTATAGTGTGATCTTATGATCCTAGGGCTTATGCTTAGGCAATGCGGCTGCACTTGTCTCTTCCTAAAAGAGTAACTTAAATTCTTTATACTTAGTGGGGATTTCTAGAGTTACGCGTTTCTCTAACACTTTTGCTTGTTAATCCAGTGGACGCTTAATAGTATCTGCAAAGTAGAACCCTTTGTAGCTTTAAAGGCTGTTCTTGTGCGAAGCAATATAACCAATCGTCTTCTCATCTACTATTAATCACTGCCAATGCGCAGGTAGGCTTGTAGTTGCGTTGTTCCTACAGCACTCAAATCAGAGTTTCTTTAACTTCTAGTCAATTCGTGGGTTATGCTCTGTTAGCTAAGGCAAACCTAGCACCAAGTCGTGCAACATGTTGTCTAACACGTCTAGGTCTATGGTTTCCTAGTAATTCTAGACTTTTAGCTTTAACTCTTTGACCTCCTAGTTAATCGTAGGTTAGCCCAGCATATTCTTGCCGTTAATAACATTTATAGGGTAAGGGCTTTGTTTCCTTAGTAACTTTAGTCCAGCTGAGGTTGCTATGCGCGCGGATACAAAGTTTCCTTAATATCTAGAGTCAATCATCGCCTTTAGGCAGAGTCTGTTCAGCTCTACTAAGAGCTTGATGAGTCCTGCAGGGTTAACTAAACAAATGGATCATCCTTTAATCCTAGGGCTAGACGTTTCCCTAAAAAAGTCTGATCTCTATATCTGTAGAGTGCTTTTTTATTAGCGTGCTTTATACATTTAGGGTTAAGACAAGTATGCTAGTCTTAGTTATAGCAACTTCCATTGACTACTAACTGCATCTGTATCACTGCGTTAGGGTCGTTAAGATTTAGAAAGTAGCTGCTAGTTCATTTATCCCAAAGGTGCTTAGGGCAAGTTTCGTCCATACAGTCATAAGCTTAGTTAGTACACTAGGCGAACCTGTATAGGAAATGGCTTGCTCTAATTTTATCTAAATGATGTACCGCACACTAGTCGTGCGTACATAAACTCTAGGATATAATCCTATATTATAGGTTCTACTAGTTGTCTAGATAACTTAGTAGAGTATTGCTCTAGCCGCGTTGTGCGCTCTAGCGTTTCTCCCTTCATATAGACTATACTTTTTCTTTGTACCATTGTAGTTCTGCTTACATAGTTGCCTCAGCCTGTTACTACTAGTATTATTCCATAGCTTTGTCCATCTAGTGCTCCTCCTATTCTTCTTAGGGTAGCAACTGTTAGTATTCTTCGTGGGTGAGTTGTTCCTTAAGTTCTTCTCGAATCTTAGCTAAGGCAGCTTTAGCGCTAGCCATTTATTTAGGGTTTCCTAACTTTCTTAACTCTTGCGTTGCCCACAGGACACTCTAGGCGGCTCCTCTGGCTTGTTCTTAGAGTTCCTTCTAATTCTTAACAAGATAGGTCTAGATTTCTTATATTTCTTGGAACATTTATTAAATAGCATTATAGTGCTTCTTCTATTGTGTGTTGTGCGCGAAAGGTAAGGCTTTCCTATGCCTAGACTTAAACCTTTCCGCCTTCTTATCCTTAGTAAGGTATTCTGTAGCAGAATCATACTTGTTAGTGTCTAAGGTTTCCTGTTAGAGTAGGCCTTCCTTGGCTTGTGTTAATTCTTCTTCTTAGTCAAGTACTAGTATTAGTATGTTACGATTATTGTCTTTCTTAAGGGCGTCTATGTTTTTCTGTAGAGATTCTTCTAGCATGTCTATTTGTACTTTCAGGCTTGTTTAGTCGTATTTCTTGTAGTAAGCCTCTTTCTTAGTCCAATAGAGGTTTTGTTTAACGTTAATAATTCGTTGTTTCAATGTCTTTGTCTTAACAAGTTAATACTCTAGTTCTTCTACTAGTTCCTGTACGTTAGATAGGTATTTCTTTAATCGTGCGTATTAGTTAACTTGATCTATCCTTTCTTGGGCCTATTTTAATGCATTAAGCATTGTTTCTTCTTTAGGGTCCTCAAGTTTAGATTTAGATAGCTTAATTAGAGCTTCCTTCTAGTCGTATTGTTTAGGCATTTCCAAGGGGTTAGTTAAGACTTTAGGAATAGGCGTTGTCCTGTCCATTACGTCCAGTTTGGTGAGTGAGTTAAGTACAGTCTACTTGTCGTCTATGGTCTCCTAGGGAGTCCTGCAGCTCACTATGTTAATTTAGCAAACAACTTTATTCTTAGATCTACAGTCCTTAATTATGTGGCCTTCTTTGCTATAAGCATAGCAGGTGATCATTTTCTTATTATTAAACTACTTTTTCCTATAATTCTTCTTAGGCTTGCCTTTCACTACATTGTTAATGTGCATTAGCTTGTAGCCATAAGTTTAGTAAACGCCCTAGGGTTAGGGTTTATACAGTTGTCATTGTTGCCCTTGGTTAGGTTAAGTCCTTTGATAACGTCTTAGGTTAGTGTCCCATATAGGTGTCGTCCTGGAATAGCTTCGTTCTTCAAGCGCAAGCTCGTAGAGTTCGTTGTCAAGACGGATAGTCTCTTCAATCAAGCTATCAAGGGAGTCAACACAGTAACCAGTCCTCATAAGCTCAGCTCATACAGTTAGCTTGAGTCCCTAGCAGTACATACGCATCAGCGCCTGTTCATCCTATTCAAGATGTTCCTTACACTGCTAGAATTAAGTCATGTAGTCTGCAGCAGAACAAGTTTGTTAGAGGTTCTGTATCTTTTGTTCCGCAATGACTAACTCCTTAATAGGCAAGAAAACTTGTCTGATCTTAGGTTTAAACAAGTCCCAGCTCTCTATCAATTTGTTGTTAACATCATTATCAATTCCTTTATCCATATATCTCTTGATAAAGGGTGCAATCCACTTCTTAGCATCTCCTCTCATATAGGTAGATGCTAGCATAACCTAGTTGACTTTTTCAACGCGGTTATTAATATGGAAGTATCAGTCCCATTAGAGTAGCTAGGATTTGAGCTTGGCCCTGTCTCCATAGTAGAGGTCAGGTCAGGCGCCTTAAATGCTGCTGCCTCCAGCCTGGGAGGACTCAGGAGTGTCCATGTTCATGTCACTTATATTTAAGGTGTTTAAAGTGTAAGGATCTAAGTAGCTACAATATAAAGCAGCTAGTGTTAGAACGCAAGGTTAGTTCTTGAGTATGAATGTTAGAGGAACGTGGACGAGGGGTACTTGGTACTAAGACAGTAAGAGTGCGCTTCTGTAAAGAGTATCAAGAAGGTTAGATAGTAAGAACAATGTATTGCTTCCTATTATTCAAGTAAGTTAAACACAATAAGCTATAGGAGCTCATTGCCTAACACTATATATTTGTCATGATAGTTCTAGTAGTCGTGAGCATCACGAGCGATAGTTGTCACGTGGACTATCGGTAGTCATGATAGTCGTGCGCAGAGCTATCGGTCACATGACTACTGTTGGAGGTGGTTGCTACTTGGGCCAGCGCTTCTAGGGTTGTTCCTATAGGTCGTTTTCGGGGCTGATACAGGGATCGTAACAACCACCTACAAGGGCAAGTGTTAGCATTCCCTTATTATTGTAGAACAAGTTTAAACTATAGGTAAACAAAGCGTATGATAGAAGTTACTATAAGGTACTTGAAACATTTATTAAGTTACGTCTTATAATAGTATGTACCTACGGTACCTTACACACTTCACAAGATCTTAGGAGTCCTAGGCTCTATTAAATATCTAAACAGAATACACGACGGACCTAGTCTACTCATAGAGTTATCTTTCCAAATGCAGTTATTCATTAATCTGACACGATTGCTATAGATGCTGCAATAGAAGTTAAACCTAGGATAAATTCTGCTATGCTAAGAGTTTAGCTCCTAGATATTATTATCAGACTAATGGATTTCCGCAGCGCAAGTCAAGTATAGTGTATAACCATACTATAGGTAGGTTATTACTAGGAAGAGATAGGGAACTCTACAGCAGACAACATTTGCCACATCTCATCTAGCCAAGCTTACTATCTTGCCTATTTCTCCCTTGAATTGCTGCAATTAACCAGGCCGCCTCGCTGTCTACTCCTAGTAACACTATCGCATCGTTTCGACCTACTGCAGCTGCATCACAGCTAGAATTCCACCTAAGACCTCGGATGCCTAACTTCCCTATTTCTGCCAATAATTTGACCCATAGCTCTTAAACCCATGAGGGCCCCGATCGTTATCATTAACACAATACTTCCGATAGTATCAATACATACATATAGTACGTCCCATGACTCCCGTAACGCCACTCCCTACCTCCTCCATTGTCTTTCGAAACTCCTGCATTTTGTACTTTAATCCCGCACTTTCAAACCTCATGTCCTACAATTGTATCTCGGTGAGATTGTTGAGTGTGGTGGTTTCGAGGGGGCGTGATCATAGTGGCGAGGTGAGCGAGGGTTGCAGAGACAATCGTCGAGCGACGGTTAAGTATTGTAATACGGACGGGAAGGTTACAGGGCCGTAGTAAAGGCGTAGAGAGAAGGGAAAACAAGGGCAAGTGTTTAAAAGATAGTGTGTAAGGTAGGATGTAAGATTAGTATGTGTAGCCTTGGTCACAGGCGTACTTCTGTCAGTAACTAGCAAGCGGGCTGTAAGGCTGCGCTTACGTGACCCTGCGGGGCAGCCAAGATGGCTTGTAGCGAGCAGAGTACAATGTCTGCGCATATATACTGTTCCACACACTATAATTTAATATTTATTAATTACACGTACCTTTTAGTTATATAGCATAGCAGGTGCAGACCTATATCCTTATATTATAATTAATAAATAACTAGTGTGCATAGTTATAGGTTTAAGTTATAACTAAACTATAATAGGATAAGGGGTAGTCCCCTTACCCTGCATAGCGCTAGTTTAGCATATGCTAGCTCTATAGGGCTAAAATATAGCTAAAGTAGGCTGCTTTAGGCTAGATGTATTAAGAGCTGCTAGGAGGTCTAGTATATATACTGCCTAAGTGTAACACGCCTAAGGGCGTATTTACTTATACGTGTGTAGCCTAGCGCCTAAGGGCATGCGCTGTAAAGAAGGGGGATATTATAAGGCTGCACTTACGTAACCCTATAAGGTAGCCAAGATAGCTTATAGTAAGTAGAGTATAATGTCTACGCATATATACTATTCTACATACTATAATTAATATTTATTAATTATACGTACCTTTTAGTTATATAGTGTAGTAGGTACAGACCTATATCCTTATATAGGCGAGGTAAATCTATATTTAGTAGTATATATATATATGTGTGTGTATATATATATATAGTTATTATATTATAATTCTAATAATTAAGGCCTATCTAGGTATATATACAGGGTGATAGTTATAAGAGCATAAGTATAAAGTGTAAGGATCTAAGTAGCTATAATATAAAGCAGCTAGTGTTAGAACGCAAGGTTAGTTCTTAAGTATAAATGTTAGAGGAACGTAGACAAGGGGTACTTAGTACTAAGATAGTAAGAGTGCGCTTCTATAAAGAGTATTAAGAAGGTTAAGTAGTAAGAATAATGTATTACTTCCTATTATTCAGGTTAAACATAATAAGCTATAGGAGCTTACTACCTAAGATTATATATATAATAATCCTAATATCCTACTATCTTATAGAATCCTATATTATCCTAAGCGTAGTACTCTATAGGATTATATAGGACACTATAGGACACATATAATACTATCCTACACTAATCTTCTACTAAGCGTGTAGGATCATGTGCCCTGTAGGGTAGCGTTATCTATTAGTCCTAATATGCTAACCTTCTTACTAACTATCTTAAGGTAATCCCTATAATCACTTTACTACTTAGACTTACTATGCCCCTTCTATTAGGTTTATAACACTATCCCCCTCTCCCTATCTTTATGTCCTTATAAACTAACTAAATAGTTTCCTACAGTACTGCTTATTGTTATTCTATTAGTAATCGCATAAACAGTATCAGTTAACTCGCAATAGTTACCTATTAATATTACGTAAAGAAGGGTCTAGTGTATTAAATGTTATTATTAAAGAAAGAATATAGAAATTATTATAGAAATAGTGTAAAGGCGTGTATGCTAGTAGAAGTTCCTCTTCTAGATTTCTTAAAGCTAGACAAGGAGCTTGCTTACTTAGAACAATAAGAATTAGAGGCTAATGTAGCAGAGGCAGCAGCGCTTAACACATTACTAGCAGCGCGTAGGAAGAAAGATTATCTTTATAAACAAAAGAAATTATTAAAGCGTTATAAGTAGTAATAGATTAATAAGTTAGGGAAGTATGTGGAGGAGATTAAAGCGTTAGAGGCTAGGGAAGAGATTAACTGCGAAGTAACTCTTCTAGAGGATAGTATAATACCTAGGACCTTAGCACTTAACTAGAGTGCGTTTATGCTGTCCCTTTTAGAAGGCAATCTAGGTTTTAATAATTTATTAGTTAATCTGCATAATACTATGCTAATAACTATTAATAATTTATAAGGTTTATTTCTAGTTCCTATGTGTTTTCTAAGTTAGGGTATCCTAACTACTTAACTAGGTATTCCTTATTACCTTAGGTTCCTTAGTGTATTATTATTTTTTTAACTTTAAACTTATTTTCTTCCTAAGGTTTATAATAGAATGTTATCTATAACAGAGTTAAAGGATTAGTATATTCTAGCATCTTAATATAGAATCTAGGATGTATTCTAGCGTTAGGTAGAAGGTTAAGTGTGTACGTAACTAGTCCCTTCTAGTTCTTAATTAAAAACAGTCTAACTTTAATATAATCTAAACCCTTATTTAGTTATATTATGCGTAGATTCTTTATAAGAAGATATACTTTATCCCTCTCTTTTAGCTAAGGTACTATTTTTCTCTTTTTATTAACATGTAAAATGCTATTACATTAAGTAGTCTTAAGCGCTTAGCTTATTTGTTTATAAACTTTCTTTAGTTCTTTAGCTATAAGCATAGCTGCTTCTGTTTTTAGTAATAGTAGTGTCCTTGTAAATAGGTTTAGGTATTTTCTATGATTAGCAAAGTATAGTAATTTTCCTATAGCTTCTAATACTTTATTGTTATAGGCTAGTTGCGCAGCAGGTAATAGTAAAACCTAATTGTCTTATTATTAGTTTACATATATCTATAGGTAGACTTTTATAGTATAGTTTATTCTTTCTATTTATCTATTAGTTTCTAGATGCTATGCAGTAGATAGCTTCCTATATGTTCTAATAATAGTGAGGAGCGTAGTCTAAAAATTAGATACAAAGAGCTTATCTCTATTACTAATAATTAATTTTAGGATTCTGTAGTATCTAACAATCTAATTGTAGAAGATGTAAGCTAGCTATACTGCTGTAAAGTCTTTTCTAAATAGTATATACTCTGCTGCTTTTATAAATTAATTAACTACTACTATGATTAAGTTATAGATAAATCCTGTTACTAGATCTTTTAACAGCAGGAGCCCTGTTATAAAGTCTATAGAGATGTCTTCCTAAGGTGCTATAGGTAGCTTAAGTGCTTGCATCTTGCTATAAGGTGCGTAGGTACTATGCTTATTCTTCTAATAGTCTGCGCATTTTCTAATAAACTTAGCAACCTTTTCTTTTATATTACTAAACTAGTAGTTCCTTAAGATAAGTTCTATTGTTCTTTAAATACCTAGGTAACTATGTACAGGGTCGTTGTGATGGCTTTAAATAACTACTTCCTAAAGTTCTTCTAGTACTTTAGGTGCAATAGTAAGTACTGCGCTAATTAATCTAGCAGGTCCTAGTAATCTGTCTAGGCTAATTTTAAGAATTGCATTATTAATAATGTTCTTTATTCTAGTAATGTTAGTTTATTAACTAAGCGCGTCTACTCTACTATTATCTTTTCCTAGTATATAGATAATTTTAAACTTATATTAGCCTAAAAGCTCTACCTATTATACTTGTCTTTAATTAAGGGTTTTAGTTATTATAAAGTTTACTAAGTTCTTATAGTTAGTATAGACTTTAAGGTCTGAGTAGCTTTCTGCATAGATCCTCTAATGCTAAAATACATTTACTATAGCTATTAATTCTTTATTATATGCGTTGTAATTTTCTTTAGGTGCTGTAAATTTCCTAGAATAGTACGCAATAGGGTGCTATTTGCTATCTTGTAGCTATTTTGCAGCTGCACCTATTGCTAGGTCTAAAGCGTCTATCTTAAAGCGTAATAGTTCTCTACTTTAGAAGGGTACTAACACTAGTAGTGCTATATATACTTCTTTTAAGTCATTAAATGCCTTTTCTTGTTCCTTCTTCTATTCCTAAGCTTATTCCTTTCTAGTAAGCTTTGTTAGCAGGAGTGCTTTCTTAGAGAAGTCCTAGATAAATTATTAATTAAAGTTAACAAATCCTAAGAATAACTAGATGTCTTTAACAGTCTTTAGTGTAGGCTATTCCTTGACTACCTTAATCTTGTCTTCACTTATCTTAACTCTATGGATGCTAACTGTATATCCTAGGAACTCTACTTCTTCTTTGTAAAATTTTCATTTTTTAGGTTCAAGGCGTAAGTTATACTAGCTAAGGGCAGTTAGGACTTTCCTTACGTGCTTAACATGCTCCTAAGGGTTACTTGAATACATAAGGATATTATTAAGGTATGCAATAATAAATATATCTAAGTATTCTCTTAATACATTATTAATAAGTGCTTAATATGTTACTAGGGCGTTAGTAAGACTAAATAGCATTACTATATATTTGTAGTGTCTGTAGCGTGTTCTAAACGCTATCTTCTATTCTTTGCCTTCCTTTATGCGTATAAGGTTGTACGCGCCTCTTAGATCTAATACTATAAAGATCTTTACATAGGCTAGTTAATCCCTTAACTCTAAGATATTAGGTAGTAGGTATTAATTCTTTAATGTTATGTTATTAAGTTTCTAGTAGTTAACACATAATTGTAGCTTACTATTCTTCTTTAGTATAAAGAGAATTAGATAGCCTACTAGGGATTCTAATAGTCTAATAAATCCTTTCTTAAGATTTACCTTAATGTAATCTTGCAGCGTTTCAAGTTCTTTTTCTAATAGTCTATAGATTAGTCTAAAAGTTAGTTACTTTCCTTCCTGCAGGATAATCTTATAATCCTAGGGCTTATGCTTAGGCAATGCAGCTACACTTATCTCTTCCTAAAAGAGTACCTTAAATTCTTTATACTTAGTAGGGATCTTAGGAGTTACGCGTTTCTCTAATACTCTTGCTTATTAACCTAATAGACTCTTGTTAGTATCTATAGAGTTAGATCCTTGTTTTATAAGGATGTCCTTGTATAAAGCAATATAACTAATTGTCTTCTTATCTACTATTAATTACTACTAATACGCAGGTAGGCTTATAGTTGCGTTATTCTTATAGCACTTAAATTAGAGTTTCTTTAACTTCTAGTTAATTTGTAGATTATACTCTATTAGCTAAGGTAAACCTAGCACTAAGTTATGTAATATGTTGTCTAACACGTCTAGGTCTGTAGTTTCCTAGTAATTCTAGACTTTTAGCTTTAACCCTTTAACCTCCTAGTTAATTGTAGGTTAGCCTAGTATATTCTTGCTGTTAATAACATTTATAGGGTAAGGGTTTTATTTCCTTAGTAACTTTAGTCTAGCTAAGGTTGCTATGCGCGCAGATACAAAGTTTCCTTAATATCTAGAGTTAATTATTACCTTTAGGCAGAGTCTATTTAGCTCTACTAGGAGCTTAATAAGTCCTATAGAGTTAACTAAATAAATAGATTATTCTTTAATCCTAGGGCTAGACATTTCTCTAAAAAAGTCTAATCTCTATATCTATAGAGTGCTTTTACGTTAGTATACTTTATATATTTAGGGTTAAGACAAGTATACTAGTCTTAGTTATAGTAACTTCTATTAACTACTAACTGTATTTATATTACTGCGTTAGGGTCGTTAAGATTTAGGAAGTAGCTGCTAGTTTATTTATCCTAAATGTGCTTGGGGTAAGTTTTATCTATACAGTTATAAGCTTATTTAGTGCACTAGGCAAACTTATATAAGAAATAGCTTGCTCTAATTTTATCTAAATAATGTGCTACATACTAGTTATACGTATATAAACTCTAGGATATAATTCTATATTAAGGATTTTAATAGTTATCTAGATAACTAGGTAAGGTGTTACTTAGGCTGTGTTATGCGCTCTAGCGCCTTTTTTGTATAGATTGTACTTTTTCTTTATACTATTATAGTTCTGGTTGTATAGTTACCTTAGCCTGTTGCTACTAGTATTATTCTATAGCTTTGTCTATCTAGTGCTCCTCCTGTTCTTCTTAGGGTAGCAGCTGTTAGTATTCTTCGTAGGTGAGTTGTTCCTTAAGTTCTTCTTGAATCTTAGCTAAGGTAGCTTTAGCGCTATCTATTTATTTAGGGTCTCCTAACTTTATTAACTCTTATGTTACCTATAGGACACTCTAGGCAGCACCTCTAGCTTACTCCTAGAGTTCCTTCTAGTTTTTAACAAGATAGGTCTAGATTTCTTATATTTCCTAGTACATTTCTTAAATAGTATTATAGTGCTTCTTCTATTATGTGTCATGCGCGAAAGGTAAGGCTTTCTAGTGCCTAGACTTAAACCTTTCTACCTTCTTATCCTTAGTAAGGTATTCTATAGCAGAATTATACTTGTTAGTGTCTAAGGTTTCCTGTTAGAGTAGGCCTTTCTTAGCTTGTGTTAATTCTTCTTCTTAGTTAAGTACCTGTATTAATACGTTATAATTGTTGTCTTTCTTAAGGGCGTTAATGTTTTCCTAGAGAGATTCCTTTAACATGTCTATTTATACTTTTAGGTTTATTTAATTGTATTTTTTATAATAGGCTACTTTTCTAATCTAATAGAGATTTTGTTTAACGTTAATAATTTATTATTTTAATATCTTTATCTTAACAAGTTAATACTCTAGTTCTTCTACTAGTTCCTATATATTAGATAGGTATTTCTTTAATTATGCGTATTAGTTAACTTAATCTATCCTTCCTTAGGACTATTTTAATATATTAAGCATTGTTTCTTCTTTAGGGTCCTCAAGTTTAGATTTAGATAGCTTAATTAGAGCTTCCTTCTAGTTGTATTGTTTAGGCATTTCTAAGG
>MU006350.1:97764-116147 GCA_010093695.1 Plenodomus tracheiphilus IPT5
ACTACTAGTTTAGCAACATGAAAGAAAAGGTTACTAAGTTCATTAGAAAGTGTGTAGACTGTTAGAAGAACAAACACAGTACCTACGCACCTTATGGCAAGATATAAGCACTTAAGTTACCTATAGCACCTTAGGAAGACATCTCTATAGACTTTGTAACAGACCTACTGCTATTAAGAGATCTAGTAACTAGATTTGCATATAATACAATCATGCTAGTAGTTAATAGATTTACAAAGGGAGCAGAGTACGTACTGTTTAGAAAGGACTTTACAGTAGTACAGCTAGCCTATATCTTCTACAATTAAATTATTAGGCATTACAGAATTCTAAAATCAATTATTAGTAACAGAGATAAGCTCTTTACGTCTAACTTTTAGACTGCGCTTCTTGCTGCTATTAGAACACAATAAAAACTATCTATAGCCTTTTACCTAGAAACAGATAGATAAATAGAACAAACAAACTATACTATAAAGGCCTACCTATAGATGTATGTAAACTAATAACAAGACAATTAGGTTTTGCTATTGCCTACCACGTAATTAGCCTATAACAACAAAGTATTAGAAGCTATAGGAAAATTACTATACTTTGCTAATCATAGAAAACACCTAAACCTGTTTACAAGGACGCTACTATCACTAAAAATAGAAGCAGCTATGCTTACAGCTAAAGAACTAAAAAAAATTCATGAATAAATAAGCTAAGTGCTTAAGACTGCTTAACGTAACAGCATTTTACATGTTAATAAAAAGAGAAAAATAGCACCTTAGCTAAAAGAGGGGGATAAAGTGTATCTTCTTATAAAGAATCTACGCATAACATAACTAAATAAGGGTTTAGATCACGTTAAAGTTAGACTGTTTTTAATTAAAAACTAGAAGGGACTAGTTACGTATACACTTAACCTTCTACCTAACGCTAGAATACATCCTAGATTCTATATTAAGATGCTAGAATATGCTAATCCTTTAACTCTGTTATAGATAACATTCTATTATAAACCCTAGGAAGAAAACAAGTTTAAAGTTAAAAAAATAATAACACACTAAGGAATCCAAGGCAATAAGGAATACCTAGTTAAGTGGTTAGGATACCTAGACTTAGAAAATACATAGGAACCTAAGATAAACCTTATGAACTGCCGCTAGCTGCTAGCACAGTATTAAAGGAAGGCGTAGCATGTCTATGCTCTGCTATAGACTAGTCTAACAGACCTAACATCGCCTACATAGTTAGTAAAAAGGCCCTACTAATAGAAGCTGCAGGACAGTCTAACATCTCTAAGTTTACATCTTCTCCTTTAGCCTCTAACTCTAACGCAAGGCACAAAGCCTTCCACTACAAACGCTCTTTTACCTGTTCTAGAATTTTCTTATTCTATAATAACTAAGAAATAATAGTTGCAAGTAACTATTTATCCTTATTAACCTTCTTTTAATATTCCTCTTAAGTCTTGTCTAATAACTCCTAAGACATATTTATACATGCCTTACCTAGACAAGTGCATTTAGCACACTTTAACTTTAAATTTAGCATAATATAGCAATTATGCCCTCTAAGAAAATAATAATTATAAGGAACTTTAGTAATAGTGTTATAGGCAAGGATTTTAGAGTAAAGACAGATTTAGCGTTTACAGGAATTAGACAACATAGCGCAGACACTAGCTTAAGAAGATGCAGGGCAGCTACACTAATTAAGAAGTACTGACAGTATCACGTGATTTAAGGACAAACCCCTAGAAGGAGGAGGATAGTGTTACAATCCCTGTATTAGCCCTGAAAATAACCTATAGGAACAACCCTAGAAGCGCTGGCCCAAGTAGCAACTACCTCTAACAGTAGTTATGTGACCAATAGCTCCACGCGCGACTATTACAACTACTAATAGTCTACGTGACGACTATCGCTCGCGATGCTTACAACTACTAGAACTATCATGACAAGTATATAGTGTTAGGCAATAAGCTCCTATAGCTCATTGTGTTTAACTTACCTGAATAATAGGAAGCAATACATTATTCTTACTACTCAACCTTCTTGATACTCTTTACAGAAGCGCACTCTTACTGTCTTAGTACCAAGTACCCCTCGTCCACGTTCCTCTGACATTCATACTCAAGAACTAACCTTTGCGTTCTGACACCAGCTGCTTTATATTGTAGCCACTCAGATCCTCACACCCTAGTCGTCTTGTAAGCGCGTCCGAATGTCTTAAGAATTGTAAATGGTCGATATTCAAAAGATACCGCATAGAGATTAATCGCAAAGGCCATGTATTTAAAGCGCTAGACTATTATGGTATGGTACACAGTATGCCATGCACAATTTCACTTCATCTCTTACCCACCTACCCTATATGACTATAGAACACTAATATGGAGTCACAATAAGATAGATTCCTTCGGTTGCCTAAAAAGTGAGGTTCAGAGGCGGTCAAGCCAGTCTAATGCTATCAGTTGTGGTGCTTTGGCCGCTCCTACACTGCCACGACCACGACCACGACAGCATCAAAAACAAAGATACTTGCATCGGCCGGGAATCGAACCCGGGGCTAGCCGAATTGATCACCAAGAGATGGCAACGGCTAATTTTACCACTAAACCACCGATGCTTGAAGACACTGTAATGAATCATGTGACCGACGAAGATTCCGCAAGGAATCTGATATATAATAGTTACTTTGCATCATCCAGTCCGTCAAGATCAACCCAGGAAGCTGATGCATCGCCTTTGGACTTGTGTATACCTCTGGTGTTATCTAGCGCCGTCCTGGCGTAGGCGAGAGAAATGGGATGCTTGCACTAAGGAACACCACACCTTTTTCAAGACATTGTAGACATCAAACAGGCAGTCATCTGGCTCTACCGACAACGAAGTAACAGCTTGTCAAGATATTCCTCAACCACAGTCGAGTATACATGGATACATGGAGTTCCGACTGCTTGGATGCGGGTCAAACACTGTGGAGGCGGTAACGGGGAGGCTCTGCGACGCATGGTGAAGCGTGGCAGGTTGCACCGTGCAATCCAGAACCCCGAGGTTGGCCGTCGCCGTGAGCGGCCGAAAGCATCTAGAAATTTACTGATGATACTAGACAGTATGTACACAGTACACGGGCATGATATGTTCAAGGCGTGATGCCATGCTTTCTTCGGGCTTGCAGGCAGCCTGCGCATCGGACTTTCGCAGACGAACTCGGCAGGCCACTTTGTCGGAAGTACCGGTAGCTGCTTCGACGATTCCGCCTTGTGCATCGTTGCGCTGATATATATTTACTCGGCCTTCGGTCAGCGAGGGCGGCCGACTCCTTCAACAGAGGGCGGTCGCGGTGTCTCGGGTACCCGCTGAAGGCCAGAAGTCTCAGATTCGGCCCTACCGGTACACCCGCAACGTTGGTCCGCGTACATGGATTTGTCTTATACCCAGACTGCCAGTAGATACAATTACATGGACGCTGCGAGCATCGCTTCCAGCATCCAAGGAACCCGGTGCAACATGCAGAGGCTGCACGCCTGGATTACTCTACATAGATACAAACGCGCACATGTGCTGGTGCGCATCGTGGTTCCCGATACGGACGTACAAGTGTCTTATTGTCTCGGTTCGCGTCTGTGCCTAGATCTGGTGGTAACGCAGTCACCTTGGAAGTGGGGGTGGGCAGGCAGGTACATATGAATGTAGGTATATTCTGTGTGTTCTGTGTGTTCTGTGTATTCTGTGTATTCTGTGTATCCTGTGTATTCTATGTAGGTGTGTGTGTAGTGTCGTAGGGCCACATTGTACCTATCGTAGGCGCTAGGGCAGCCTTGCCGTACAGACTCGGCCATGCGCTTGATCAACGCGGTAACTTGTAAGCATGCGCAGCCGTCAAGCGCGCGGGATGCAGGGCCATGGCCTACCAGTTCCGCAAAGAACAGCCCTCTTGGTATGTACTGTACATACATGGTCTATGCTGTGAGCTTGTAGCAAGGGTCTGTCCCTGGCAGGCGTCCCCCGGCTATTCCTGTGGTTGCATGTCTCCGGGACGCCGACCTGCCAGAATCCGGACGAATATGACAGCCAATCAGCTTCGCGAGATGCGCCGCCCGAGTGTCGAGCTTAGTATCGTAGCATCAATGTCGGCGCCCGCGGTGTCCATTCACCTATTGCAGCACTACCAGTCGCTCGGAACGTACCGCGGTCGACATGACTACGCACGTCGGGTTCCCTCGATTGCTTACAATTGAGCCATGTGCGGCTCTCCTCGCGTCAGAGGCTCCACTGTCCCGTCACCCTATATGGCAGTATAAGGGTTGACGTGACCCATATCATATATCCATCCACCTCTCCACCGCCTCAACCGTCGTCTTGATTCTGTTTGTAGCCGCTTTTCCCATCTCCCCATTTCCATTCATTACGTTGCAGGCAGGGCGTAGCCATGGTGGACGGTCGTCGCCTAAGCTCCTCTGGGTGGAGTGGAGGTATACCCTCCGGCTCAGGGGACGAAGTATTCCGAACGCTTTCCCGCACTTTCTCTGGGAAGTCGCGGCATGACGAAGAGATGGAACGGCTGGACGAACAAGACAATACAGACTCCGACTCTGCCCAGACCAAGGTTGAGACCTGGAGGCTCGCAAGCCAGGTCAAGGAGATGCAGAGCAACGACCCAGCAGAGGGTCGAAAGCTAGGTGTTACGTGGCAGAATCTCACCGTCAAAGTGGTGCCCGCAAGTGCCCTTGTTCAGGAGAATTTCCTCAGTCAGTTCAACATCCCACAACAAATCAGGGAGGCTCGTCAAAAATCCGACCTGAGGAAGATCTTGGACTCGAGTTCAGGTTGTGTGAAGCCCGGTGAGATGCTACTAGTACTTGGCAGGTAATGTAATCTCTAATCTGACAACATTGAGCTTGCGTGCTGACTCTCGGTGCCCGGCAGACCAGGTTCAGGTTGCACCACTTTACTCAAAATGCTCGCAAACAAACGGAAAGGGTACGATATCCATCCCGTAACGATGCAATGTAGACGCTGATGAGACCAGATACGCGGAGATTGAAGGAGACATCCACTATGGCTCGCTCACCGCAAAGGAAGCCGAAGTCTACCGTGGTAGCATAGTAATCAACACAGAGGAAGAGTTGTTCTACCCAACACTGACGGTAGGGGAAACCATGGATTTCGCTACCCGGCTCAACATCCCAAGCACTCTTCCAAAAGACACCAATAGCCGCGAGGATTTCCGTGTTCGTTTCAAAGAGTTTCTTCTCGAATCCATGGGTATTACACACACACAGGAAACCAAAGTGGGAGACGCTTTTGTGCGCGGCGTTTCTGGCGGAGAAAGGAAGCGGGTCTCCATCATCGAGACCCTCGCTGCACGAGGCAGTGTGGTGTGTTGGGACAACAGTACTAGAGGATTGGATGCCAGCACCACCCTTGAATACACACGCGCGCTTCGATCTATGACGGATACTATGGGCCTCGCCACTATTGTCACGCTTTACCAAGCCGGTAACGGAATCTACAATCTTTTCGACAAAGTTCTTGTTCTGGACGAAGGCAAACAAGTCTTCTATGGTACCCGCGAGCAAGCTCGACCTTTCATGGAGCAACAGGGCTTTGTATGTGGTGACGGTGCAAATGTCGCGGACTTCCTTACTGGTGTCACAGTCCCCAGCGAGAGGCGGATCCGCTCTGATTACGAACATCGTTTTCCACGAAACAACTTGGAGTTGGAGCAGATCTATCGGCAATCACCGATCAAAGCAGCCATGGACCAGGAACTCGACTATCCTACCACAGAGGAAGCCAAATCGAACACGCAATCATTCTGCGAGGCCATCTCCCTCGACAAGTCGAAACATCTATCAAAAAAATCACCCATGACTGTCTCATTCAAGGATCAAGTTATGGCTTGTATCAAGCGTCAGTATCAGATCATTTGGGGTGACAAGGCAACCCTCATCATCAAACAGGGAAGTTCTATCGTCCAAGCCTTGATTGCTGGCTCGCTGTTCTACAATGCGCCAGATAACTCTTCGGGGCTCTTCGTTAAAGGTGGATCTTTATTTTTGATGCTGCTCTTCAACGCTCTCATGGCCATGTCTGAGGTAACGGACAGTTATGCTGGTCGTCCAATTCTGGCAAAACATAAAAACTTCGCCTATTACAACCCAGCCGCCTTCTGCATTGCGCAAGTCGCTGCAGATGTTCCGATTATTTTCGTTCAGGTCACCGGTTTCATCGTCATCCTCTATTGGATGACAGCTCTGAAGGCCACAGCAGCAGCGTTCTTCACTGCATGGTTTGTGGTATACCTGGTGACTTTCGTCATGACAGCGTTCTTCCGCATGATCGGTGCGGGGTTCAAGAATTTCGACGCTGCTTCAAAAGCCTCTGGTTTCGGGGTCACTGCTCTGATTCTTTACATTGGCTACCAGATACCCAAGCCAGACATGCATCCGTGGTTCGTATGGATCTATTGGATCAACCCCCTTTCGTATGGATTCGAGTCGTTGATGGCCAACGAATTTCACGATCAGATCATTCCCTGCGCCAACGCCAACCTCATCCCCAACGTTCTCCCACAGTATCTGGGGTCCACTAGTGCGGCCTGTGCCGGTGTGCGTGGGGCTTTGCCTGGAGCAACCTTTGTCAATGGCGACGATTACTTGAAGAGTCTCTCATATTCGCACAGCCACGTGTGGCGGAACGTTGGTATACTGTTCGGTTGGTGGTTCCTATTCATAGGACTTACGATTTTCTTCACTCTGCGATGGGACGACGCTGGCGGCTCGGGAGGGGCACTCTTGATCCCTCGAGAGAATCGCAAAATCACCCCACATTCACTACCTGGAGATGAAGAAGCTCAAGTCACTGAGAAAGCTCCCGGTCGAGATGCTTCAAGTGCCGAAAACTCGCAGGACGTTGGGGCGAGTCTGATGCGCAACACTTCAGTGTTCACATGGCGCAACCTAAGCTATGTCGTCAAGACCCCTAGTGGAGACAGGACCCTTTTAGATAACGTTCACGGCTATGTCAAACCTGGTATGCTGGGTGCCCTCATGGGTTCCTCTGGAGCTGGAAAAACCACACTTTTGGATGTTCTTGCTCAACGCAAAACCGACGGAACCATTCATGGCGAAGTCCTGGTAGACGGCCGACCTCTACCCGTCTCATTTCAACGCTCAGCAGGTTACTGTGAGCAGCTCGATGTTCATGAGGCATTCGCTACCGTCAGAGAAGCACTTGAGTTTTCAGCTCTCCTTCGCCAGAGCCGCGACACACCTAGAGAACAGAAGCTCGCCTATGTCGATACCATCATCGACCTCCTTGAGCTACACGACCTTGAGCACACTCTGATTGGGCGCCTTGGCGCAGGTCTGTCAGTGGAACAGCGCAAGCGCGTTACCATCGGTGTTGAACTGGTGTCCAAGCCATCGATCTTGATCTTCCTCGACGAGCCTACATCTGGACTGGATGGTCAGGCTGCCTTCAACACTGTGCGGTTCCTGAGGAAGTTGGCCGACGTTGGTCAAGCCGTCCTAGTCACTATCCATCAACCATCCGCACAGCTTTTCGCTCAATTTGACACGTTGTTACTGCTCGCCAAGGGAGGTAAGACGGTCTACTTTGGTGACATTGGCGACAATGCAAACACGATCAGGGCATACTTTGCGCGCTACGATGCACCTTGTCCACCTGAAGCCAATCCAGCAGAACACATGATCGACGTGGTCACTGGTACGCATGGCAAAGACTGGAACAAGGTCTGGCTAGAGTCTCCTGAAGCAGAAAAGATGCACCAGGATATCGACCACATCATCACAGACGCAGCAGGAAAACCACCGGGAACTTCCGACGATGGCCACGAGTTCGCTTTGGACCTCTGGTCACAGACGAAGATCGTGACCCAGAGGATGAACGTCAGTCTCTACCGTAACATTGACTACACTAATAACAAACTGGCCCTGCACATTGGCATTGGCCTGTTTATTGGATTTTCCTTTTGGCAGATTGGGAACTCTGTATCTGAGCAACAGATTATCCTCTTCGCCCTCTTCAACTACCTCTTCGTCGCACCCGGCGTCATCGCACAGCTCCAACCCCTCTTTATCGAGCGCCGCGACCTCTACGAGACTCGCGAGAAGAAGTCTAAGATGTACTCGTGGATCGCCTTTGTGACTGGACTCATTGTCAGTGAGGTTCCTTACTTAATTCTGTGCGCCGTCAGCTATTACCTCTGCTTCTATTATACTGCCGGCCTACCCTCGGCTTCGGACAAGGCAGGCGCCACGTTCTTCACCATGCTCGTCTATCAATTCTTGTACACTGGCATCGGCCAATTCATCGCAGCCTACGCCCCCAATGCCGTTTTCGCATCGCTCGTCAACCCGCTCCTCCTGGGTACCCTGGTCAGTTTCTGTGGCGTACTTGTGCCATATTCCCAAATACAAGAGTTCTGGAGGTACTGGATCTATTACATGAATCCCTTCAATTACCTCATGGGCGCGCTCCTCGTGTTTGCCGACTGGGACTGGGAGGTCCGTTGCACCGAGAACGAGTTTGCAAAGTTCGACCCCCCTTCTGGCCAGACGTGCGGACAGTACTTGGAAGCGTGGATAGGCGGCCCAGGTGCCGGCAACAATCTCACCAACCCAGACGCTACTGCTGGGTGTCGCGTCTGCCAGTACACTCATGGCAGTGATTATCTCAAAACCGTCAATCTGAACCACTACTACTATGGATGGCGGGATGCTGCAATTCAGGTCATCTTTGTGCTCTCGAGTTATGGTTTGGTGTACGCTCTGATGAAGCTCCGTACCAAGGCCTCGAAGAAGGCCGAGTAGGCGCTTTCTTCGCACCCGTGAACCATGCGCTGTTGGAGTGCGCGCCATTCGGGCATATTCGTGGGATTTTTCACTTGGATTGGATCAAACCGTTTGTACCATAGTCGTTTTCAGCTTTAGCAGAGGGTAATTTAGACAAGACTAATATATAGAATGCATGGGCGTTTGTAACCCATCATCAGCGCTCTTGCCCTGCTCAGGCATCATACATGATTCGCTGTGTGCTTGAGTGGAGAGACGGGCATCTCACGCGCAAGGTGAAGGCGAAAGTCGAAGCATGTACGTTGTACATGACTGTGGGGCAGCTGCATGGGTGATGAGCGGGCAGGCCCGAGCCACGTGCGTAGCGTCGCACGACCGCTACCTAAAGTATATAACGAGAGACGAGGTACGCGCTCCACCACTTGTACACCACCCACCACCCACGTTTGACTCGTCGACAATTTGCATTCCCCCCTGACGGGCGCAAAAGATGCCCCCCAAAGGGCAGACCAAAACGCTGGCAGCGCGTGGACGCCCGAAAAGGGCCATCGCGTGCGAACCTGCGCCCGTGGCAAACACCACGCCAGCAAAACGAGGCCGCCCCGCCAAGGCAGAGTCCGCTGAGACTGTTGTTGAGCCCCCGAAGAAGCGAGGCAGGCCTGCGAAGGCGAAAGGGGAGGAGGAGCGTGCTGCTCAAGTCGACGAAGCGCCCACAACGCGCGGTCGTCGCTCCTCTCTTGCGCCTGCACCTGCCCCTGAGCCCGAGCCTAAGAAAGGTCGCGGCAGGCCCAGAAAGGGCACAAGTGCTGCAGCTGCAGTCGCCGAAGAAACTGTTCCAGAAGCAGATGCGCCAGCTCCAACCAAGTCCACCGGTCGCGGCCGTGCACGCAAAGAGATTGCGTCGCTCATTGAGGCTCCTGCAGCACCGAGGCGCGGCCGTCCTGCAAAGGCAGCAGCTCTCAATCGTAGAGGCGCTACAGGCTCATCTCGCGTCAGCAAGCGCATCTCTCCTCGCACCACTAAGACCAAGCCCGCCAAAGTTGCTGTAGTGACCACGCCCCGTTTGGACCCGCGTGTGCGCTCGAAGCTCCGCACGCGCATCCCTACTGCGAAGAAGGCGACCCATCAAGACCCAGCCACATTGCCGAGTAAGCGTGGTCGCCCTAAGAAGACGGCCGCGGAAACTTCTGTTCCAAAGACAATCACTGCTAAGGAAGCCGCTGGTCGCAAGCCTTCCAAGGGCGTCCCGGAAAAAATCCTTAAGCCTACTGTGGCCAAGGCAGCAAAGTCCGCAGTGCCTCGCAAACGCCGTGGATTCACGACTCTGCAAGTTCCTGACAAATTCGCCCCGGCAGTCCAGGAGTTCTACGAGACTCTACTCGCTGCTGATGCCGAAGACCCCTTTTCATTAGCAAATGAACCTGCAGCACACGAGGGTGTTGGATCTTCAGACGCAGTCACTGAAAAAGAAGATGCGCACCTCACCAGTGCAACCGCTGGTGCAGAAGACGACGAAAACAGTGCCACGAGTGCAGGGTCAGATATCGTACGCGAACGCGAAGAAATGCAGCCCAGTTCCGAAGCCGCCACCGAGCAAGATCTCGAGAACGAGGATGATGAAGACGAGCAAGAACAAGAGCAGGAAGAAGACCTGTCCATACCCACTAATCCCTCCTCCCTAGCCGCGATGCAGCTCAACATCGAAGAAGTCGTACAACAAGAACAAAACACGGATTCCGCAGATGACGGACATTTTCTTGTAGAAGAATTTGACGAGCGCGTCGTTGTGTATCAAGAGACCAGAGATGTCTCATCTGACGACGAAGAAGATCTCGCTCGTCCCTCACCGAAACCAAGCGCGGCTATTGTATTCGGGGCTGGACTCTGAGTAAGCTTGAGAGTGATGAGGTGGCTCCCGAAAGGAGGATATGGGTCGTGAATTCGTGGCATGGCATGGCGCTGTTCTGCAGGACACATAGTCTTCTTCCGTGCTTTCTTAGGACGGTCTGATGGCAGACTCGGTGTATACCAAAGAGAGCCATTGGCGTGATGCTTGAGTGGATTTGTACATGCAAAGACCGTGATTGGAGCATCTTCTCTTCATCTCATTAAGCGTCTCCCGTGATGAGTAACTAAACTGATGGCCTGAGCACCATTGGTCTCTGACATGTTAAAATTCCCTCTGTATTCCATCGCGGGGCTAGAGGAGCAGTGCAAGTGTGGTATGCGCTGGCTACATTTCTCTTCGCATTCAATTCACTCAAACCGTAACACAATGGAATATCCCAGGTCTAGTATTAACATAGGCATATTGCACTCTGGATATGAATTACGGTGGATTTCTCCACGTTCGGCTCCCCCTCAGCACGTCTTCTACAGTCTTTCGAGACCCTCCCACATTTCCCTTTCCGGTTTTTATAGCCTTAGATTTTACATCAACACCTCCGAACCCTTCACCCTCTTGGCCTCCCTCTCATCCCCACCACCCTCAGTCCTCCTTTTGCCACTCTCGTCTTCCCTCGCCGCCCGCCGAGCCTCCTTATCCACCCTCTCCTTCTCCTTCCTAAGCGCCTTACTCTCAAACTCGTGCCAGTCTCCCTCCAATTCGCTCAACGCGTGCGCCCTCTCAGCCTTTGGCGCCTCACTCGTAAAGAATGGATGCTCTAGCACATCCGCCGCCGTGGGTCTAGCAGACGGATCGTATAGGAACATTGCCTGGAGCAATTCAAAAGCCGCTGGACTAACGCGGTCTTTGTATTTCTCCTCAAACGTGGAAGATCTACGTTCGGTAGGACGGAGAAGCTCGAACCATTGCATGTCGAGGAGGCCGGGCCAATCGGTGATGGTGGGGGTTCCGAGGACGTTGTAAATTCTATCGAGTTGGTTGATTTCGCCGCCATCGCCAGGGAAGATGGCGTGACGCGTGAATATTTCGACAAGCACACAAGCAGCTGACCATATATCGACTGCAGGACCGTATTGTGTCTCGCCGAGTAACAGTTCTGGGGAACGGTACCAGATGGTAATAACACGGTTAGTGTAGTCTAGCTTACTGCTTTTCGCGTAAAATCGAGCGAGGCCAAAATCCGCCAGCTTCAATTGGCCCGTGTTGGACACCAGGATGTTGGCGGTTTTGATGTCGCGATGTAAGACGCCGCGGCGGTGCAAGTAATCTAGGCCTTCGAAGAGTTGCTTCGCAAGATCCTTCTTGTGTGATGCTTCGAGCTTGAAGGTTGGGTGGTTTAACAGGCCTGTCAGGTCGTGCGAAAGGTATTCGAAGACCATGAAGCAGTCGTTCTTTTCGACCATCACTTCTCGGAGCTTGACTACATTGTCATGGTTTAGGGATTGAAGGAGCTTGATTTCTCGTATAGCGGTGACGGGGAACTGAAGGAATTAGCGAATGCAAAGTGATAATTATCGGTGTTTGCAGAACGTACACCATCGCGTTCGCCCTCCATCCGGATTTTCTTCAAGGCTACCATATCTTTGGTGTAGACGTGTACACCTTTGAAGACTTTGCCATAGGTGCCTGAGCCCACCACTGATTCATTCCCCGGCTTCCTGTAGTACACCGAGTCTGACGCTGCATGCTCAGTTGTGAGTGTTGGCCGAGCCTTTGTCCGCTTCCTGATCACCATCTTCGTCTTTGGCACTCCCGGGGGCGGTGATCGTCGGTCTGGTCGAGCCGCAGGTCGTACATCGGGTCGACGAGGCAGATTGGCCTCCCTCCATTCCACATCACGTCGGTCGCGAGGATCACGGAGGTCTCGCGGATGCCGCAAATCTCGTAGGTCTCGATCCAACATCTCACGTGGATCCCGAAGATCTCGCGAATCACGCACGTCTCTATCGCGTGGGTCTCGGTAATCCCTCTCCCTGTCGCGGTAGTATGCGTCTCTTGCATCTCGTGGATCCCGAGCATCTCTATCGCGGGCGTCTCTATACGTAGGCTTTCTGTCATAAAGATCATCGTATCGACGTTCTCGATCATGGAAGTTTCGATCGCGGTCGCGGTCGCGGTCGCGGTCGCGGTCATACTCTCTCTCTCTGGTGTCCCGACTTCGATCAACACGTGCCTCTGATAGATAACGTGAAGTAGACTGTCGAGCCGCCGAATCTTTCGCTTTCGGATCAAGAAGCGATTCCTTGGATGCAGTATCCTGTTTCGCTGGTTCTTCCATATCTGGTTTGACTTTACTTGCAGGTGGCACGGGGTTCTTCGTCTTGAGCGAGAAGCTAAACCCAGACTTTGGTTGCGTAGGCGCAGCTGCAGGTGGCTTCGAGGGAAGAGTCGTCTTCTTCTCCTCCTTCGTACCCTCGTCTTCTACACGCAAGTCTTTTGAAGGACGAAACGGGTTGTCGTCGGCGTCGACAGCTGCGGAGTCGATTGAAGCTGGAGCGGCTGGGAGCGGCTGTGGACGTGGAGCCTCTGTGGCAGGGCGGCCACCACGAGTTCCTGATGCTGGCGTCCAAGAGAGATTTGAGAACTGTGTCGGTGCGGCACCGCGACCGCGACCACCTTGAGCGCCGAATGGAGCGTTCGGACCAGGCCCAACAGAAGGCCGACGATCAGGGCCATTGAAGTGGGTGCCTCTGAAGCCACCATGTCCACCCCGATGTGGGCTGTTTTGAAAGGCAGGCTGTGGGTATTGCTGGCTCGGATAGAACGCAGGAGACTGGTTCTGGGGATAAGGCGATTGGTTCGGGGAGTGTTGCATAGGGGAGCCTTGACTGAAATGGGGCTGGCCAGTCCAACCCCCTCTAGCCCCTTGATAAGGAGAGTGACCTGGTGGGGGATACTGGTTGTGTGCAGGATAGGGTGGCGAGTGTTGAAAGCCGGGCCCACCACGACCCTGATATTGATATGTGCCGCCTCTCATCTTGGAGCCCTCTTCTTTGCTCCTAGAAGTGTCAGAGTGGTAGTCTGACGATGCGAGGGGCGAACCTTTGCGAGAGATGGATCTAGGTGGGATGACTCGCTTGCCGAGAATGGGATCCTCGTCCAAACGGGGTGGTCTGCCGACTGGAGAGCGCGATGGAGTCGCACGGGGCCGCGGGGGTGCACGTGGCGAACGACTGCGGTGTGGAGATGGTCGCGTCCGCTGCGAGTGAAATGGGGAACCTCTTCGGGTGAATGGGGGAGATGGCCTAGGGACTGGAGAGCGTGAACGTGCAGGTCGAGGTACGCGACTCCGACTCCGGCTGCGACTTGCTTGCCTCGCACGCGTGGGGCGAGGGGGCAATCGGTTCCTGGACTCGTCAAACGGACTAGCAGGCCGTCTGCCTGGCCTTTTGGGAGACGACTTGCCAGCCGTGAGCTCGTGTCGTGGCCGCGTCTCGGGCGTTGTCGACCGCCTGTGCCCTCTACGTGCTACGGGCCGGTAGCGGGCGTCGACGGACGGCGAACGACGGCGGCTTGAGGTTGGCGGGATGTACGTGTCTATTGGTACTCGATCCACGGACCGGTGCGTCGAATCTGCACGGCGTGTCCGCGAGCGCGAGCGAAGGGTGCTGCGACTCCTGTGTCGCCTAACCCGCTTGAGGGAGCCGCGTGGAGATGGCGAGCGGCTGCGGTGGCGCTTGGAAGATGGGCTGGCGTCGCGATGGGCGTGGTAGTGATGTCGATGTGTGTGCGGAACCCGGTTGTTGCTGGATCCCCTCTTGGAGCCTCGCACGCGATGATGGTCTCTTGACCTCGACTCTCCGCGGCTGCGGCGACGCGTGCGCTCTCTGCTGGGGCTGCGATGGCGCGAACGGCCTCGTGCGTGCCTGCTCGATGGATACGTGTCAATGTCGTGGGTGCGACGTCTCGAGGAATCTCTGGCAGCGTGTGGCGCGGGTGACGCAGCTCTGGGGTCGTGGTTGCGCTCCCGTAGCCTTTCCCTGGGACGCTCTCTGCCTCTGCCTCCGCCTCTGTCTCCGTCTCTGTCTTCGTCTCTGTCTTCGTCTCTGTCTCTGTCTCTGTCTCTGTCTCTGCTCGACGAGTCCTCTGGGCGCCACTGGTCTATATCCTGGGCCCGTCGCAGGGCAGCCATGTAGGCAGGAATATCATCAGTAGATGTGGTACAGCGCTGGCAGCAGCAACAGGATCGCGGGCCTGGCGAGCCACAGCGGACCGAGCGTCAGAACTCGACCTCTCCGTCTCCGCAACCGCAATCGCAATCTCAGGCTAGCAACAGAGGAAGAGGGCGCAGCGCGAGAGAACAATGCAACAATGCCGCTGCAACAACTCCCGGGATGTGTGAGTATGGAGACGTCGTCGCAAGTGCCCGGCCCCGTGGTGCTGTGGTGCCCTGCCGCACTTCTTCGCCCGCTGGTCTTTTGCGTGCCGCTACCGATGACGCCAAGCCTCGTGACAAGGAGGACCTCGTGGGAGCCTCGCCAGGACGGGCACCGCCGACTTCTGGTCAACTTCGCCTTGGGCCTCGGACCTGGCGTCCTCGAGACGTGTTTTTTCACAGCTGATGACCCTCCACCTGGCTTGAAGCCCCGGCGTGCTGTGGCCTATTTGGCGCGCCCCGGGTTCACGATAGCTATCTATGTAATGCAGGGGACAATCACACAACAGCAGCCGCACGCAGCTGCAATACCAAACACATGAATGCCACATGCTCAATCCATCCGTACTGACTGGAGACGCCATTCCTTTGGTGACAGCACATAGTGCGGTGCCGTAACGTGGCGATGAGGGCTGATGAAGCTGAGAGATGGCAGGGCCGCCCAAGTGCCTTATTGTAGTGCGCAGCCGCGGCCTGCTTGCTCCAACGCTCTTGGGACGGCTGTGGCAGTTGCCTGTCAACGGATTCGTCATATCGGCCGTCCGTCCTGACTTCTTGATGATGATGATGATGATGATGATGATGATGATGATGATGATGCTGCTGCTGCTGCTGCTGATGCAGTTTGACGAGCGTTAGGGTCGTGCTGGAATGGACATATGTGACATGGTCCTGCGTGGACTCGATCAGAGTCCAACTATGCGGGGAAGGGGCAGTGCGCAGGGCCACAAAGTCCACGCCCGTAGCCAGTGATGGCAGTCGGTCAGTTTGCAACGAACTAGACGCATGTGTAGATAGAGATTGCTGAGGGCCGACGTGGGGTGTACAGAGCATACGCAGCACCGGAGGATGCCTCACAAACTTGTCCCTGACGCATCCATATTGTGCAGTGCATGCATCATGAGTCGAAGCATACCATGTTCGGATCGATAGCACACTGGTGTGCCAGCGTGAGTGCCGCTCAAGACGTCCGCTGGGGCGGGACAAGGGGGGACAGAGGGGAGAGAGAGAGAGAGTCAGTCGGGGAAGCAGGAGCCCTTGGGACGCCTCAGGGCGCAGGCAGCGTGGCGCGGAGCCGTGAAGACGCGACACACATGATGTTGGCGCTGCAGTATAACATGGCAGTGAGGTGGATGGCGCGCAAGGCGAGTGGACATGGGGCGGTGACGGGGCGGATGGTGTTGGTCGTGGGTGGAAGTGCACAGTGTCGCTGCAGAGGCCGGCCCCCGTTGACGGCGGTCCGCCAGCGCTGGAGGCCGCTTAGGCCGCCCCCGTGACCTCGCAGACCCCGCCATCAGCTGGGCATGGTGGCAGCTGGGCAGCCCTACCTACCACAGTAGGTAGGCCGTAGAGGCTGCCCAGGTGGAGCCCGCCTCCAGGGCTGCAATCTTTGGCATCATGGGGCTTGGCAACCGCTTTTTCGGGGCCGCATGTCAAAGATGAGCCATTGCAGTCATGGCAGCCGGGCCCCTCCATCCACCTGCAACCCTTCGGCTTCGGGACAGCATGCCCCCAAGTGACCGCACACTACAGGCCCCCGTGCCCGCACCACGGTCCTAGACGACGCTTCCATGCCACGCTGACAGGCGCATACCATACAGCCCGCCCTCACCCACCCACGCACCCCTCCACCACGTATCCCTCCACCACGCACCCCTCCGCGCACCCCGCACCCCCAGCAACCAGCAACCAGCAACCAGCAGCCAGCAGCCAGCAGCCATGGACGCGGACGCGGACGCGGACGCTGCGAAGCCAGTCTCAGCCCTGCCCACCCACATGGTCAACGGCCGCTCGCCCCTCCGCGTGTCGCAGGAGGCGCGCGACCAGAAGGAGCGCGAGAGCCTGTTCAATGCCATTGAGACGTCGAACCGCGGCCGCCAGATTGTCAACTTCGACGGCCCCAACGGCTACTTCCCCGAGATTGACGTCGAGGGCTACAACGAGGGCGCCGTCGCCCACACGCCGCTGGCCACCAGCCGCGCACACAGTCCCTACACCCAGCACCCCACCCTCGACTTTGATGGCCTGAGCTGGCCGAGCAAGGGTACCCGCAGCCGCAAAGACGCCACCGACGAGGAAAAGGCCGCCAATCTGAAGAAGCTGGCCGGTGCTGTGCGCACCATGCTCGAGTGCCTGGGCGAGGACCCCGACCGCGAGGGCCTGCGAGACACGCCCGAGCGCTACGCAAAGGCCATGCTCTTCTTCACAAAGGGCTACGAGGAGAACCTGCGCGACATTGTCAACGGCGCGGTCTTCCACGAGGACCACGATGAGCTCGTCATTGTCAAAGACATTGAGATCTTCTCTCTCTGCGAGCACCACCTGGTCCCCTTCACTGGCAAGGCACGTCGCGTCCCCGTCCCCGTCTCCATGCTACCCCGCTACGAACCCTCGCTGACCCCAGACATGCAGATGCACATCGGCTACATCCCCAACCGCAGAGTCATTGGCCTGTCCAAGCTGGCCCGAATCGCCGAGATGTTCGCGCGCCGCCTCCAGGTTCAGGAGCGGTTGACCAAGCAAGTTGCCCTCGCTCTGTCCGAAATGCTACAACCACAAGGCGTGGCCGTCGTAGTCGAGTCCAGCCACTTCTGCATGGTCATGCGTGGCGTCCAAAAGACGGGCGCTACAACAACCACAAGCTGCATGCTCGGTCGCATGCGTTCGACTGCTAAGACGCGAGAGGAGTTCCTAAGCCTCATAAACAGGCGATGAACGGCGAGCAGCCCGTCCGCAATAAATGGCCTTGTTCTCCATAGTAGCCATCTGCTACTATGCCTCGCGTTGCGTCCTTGTATATTCTTCACCATTCATGTCATGCTACATTGAGTCGGCGTTAAGGGGGTTTGCCTCATGAGTTCATCACTCTCACGAGGCCCAGATTTATAACGCATTGCTTTTAGACGCATAGGCCTCTCAACAGCGCCGGCCTTCAACAGGCGCTCTCTCACCAATTCACCCATGTTTGTGTTTTCAATACGTAACGTACTTTATAAGCGAGCGGGCCATACAAGCGAGTGGGCCACCTAACCAACTTTGCGCACCTCTACAGGCGTATTTCTCAACAACGCGCTAATATAATATATAGATATTAACAGAGTAGATTAAGCAGTATCTTAAGTATCTTTCTTGCACGTACGAGAGTTATGCCCAGTCTCCCTGCACCTTGTACAGCGCGCCAGGGCCTGGCGGCTAAGGCCTGATTGCCCTCCTCCTTGACGCTCTTTATGAGCAATCTGCTGATCAGCCTCACGTTGAGCAAGTAGATCCTCTCTAGTACCCTTTGT
>MU006351.1:0-125632 GCA_010093695.1 Plenodomus tracheiphilus IPT5
GAGGGGGTATACTGCTCTATCCTGGTCCAAAGGGGTGACAGGTGAGTAGGAAGGTATGAGACCTCGCGCGGAAGTTGTCTGGCGATACGAAGGCGTGGGGCAAGAGTATTCAGGAAAGACAATTCAATCTTATTGCTAAGATAACAAGTTCAATCTGTATAGGAGATAAACTATTTGAGTTGACTACAACGAGCGTAATAATGAAACCCTTCCATCCTTATATGTCCGTTGCAGTCTACGCTGCCATCGCTGCCATCACTCTATCCGCTGCCATCAGCGCCTAGCGCCTGATGTCTGTTCTTGGCGTGATGGCGAGTCACGTGGTCACCGGGCGTTCTTTCGCCGACCACGTCACTCCGGCCTTTGGGTCGCAGGAGACGCAGACGGCCTGCTCCTCCACCTTGCGATTCCGTGTTGTTTGTAACATAAAGGCTTAAGCTAGCTATATAAGCTAAGCTTATAAGAACTAGTTACTATATTAACTCCCCTAATAGCTTAATTAAAGAGACTATCTGTTTTAATAACAAACTCTACAAACTTACGCTTAAAGAATAAAGCTACTCTAGGGCACCTATACAGGACACTAACCTAAAACATTATTAAAGGACTTAACCTAACTAAGGGCAATAATAATAACTATATAAACCCTAACCTTAGGGTGTTTACTAAACTTATAGCTATAAGCTAATGCATATGAATAATATAGTTAAAGGCAAGCCTAGGAAGAATTATAGAAAGAAGCAGTTTAATAATAAGAAAATAATTACTTGCTATACTTATAATAAAGAAGGCTACATAATCAAGGACTATAGATCTAAGAATAAAGTTATTTGCTAAATTAATATAGTAAGCTATAGGACTCCCTAGGAGACTATAGATAATAAGTAGACTATACTTAACTTACTTACTAAACTAGATATAATAGACAGGATAACACCTATTCCTAAAGTCTTAACTAACCCCTTAGAAATACCTAAATAATATAACTAGAAGAAAGCTCTAATTAAGCTATCTAAATCTAAACTTAAGGACCTTAAAGAAGAAATAATGCTTAATGTATTAAAATAGGCCTAACAAAGAATAGATTAAGTTAACTAACATGTATAATTAAAGAAATACTAATCTAATATATAAGAACTAGTAGAAGAACTAGAGTATTAACTTGTTAAGATAAAGATACTAAAATAATAAATTATTAACATTAAACAAAACCTCTATTAGACTAAGAAAGTAGCCTACTATAGAAAATATAATTAAATAAGCCTAAAAGTATAAATAGATATGTTAGAAAAATCTCTCTAGGAAACTATTAACGCCCTTAAGAAAGATAACAATTATAACGTACTAATACTAGTACTTAACTAAGAAGAAGAATTAACATAAGCTAAGAAAGGCCTACTCTAGTAGGAAACCTTAGACACTAACAAGTATAATTCTGCTATAGAATACCTTACTAAGAATAAGAAGGCAGAAAGGTTTAAGTCTAGGCACTAGAAAGCCTTACCTTTCACGCATAACACATAATAGAAAAAGCACTATAATACTATCTAAGAAATATACTAGGAAACACAGGAAATCTAGACCTATCTTATTAAGAACTAGAAGGAACTCTAGGAGTAAGCTAGAGGTACTGCCTAGAGTGTCCTGTAGGCAACATAAGAGTTAAGATAGTTAGGAAACCTTAAATAAATAGCTAGCACTAAAGCTGCCTTAGCTAAGATTTAAGAAGAACTTAAGGAATAACTTACCTATTAAGAATACTAACAGTTACTACACTAAGAAGAATAGAAAGAGCACTAGATAGATAAAGCTATAGAATAATACTAGTAATAACAGGCTAAGGTAACTATGCAAGCAGGATTAGAATAGTATAGAAAGGAAGTATGATCTGCATAAAAGAGGCGCTAGAGCGCACAATATAGCCTAAGTAATACCTTACCTAGTTATCTAGATAACTATTAGAATCTTTAATATAGAATTATATCCTAGAGTTTATGTATATATAACTAGTATGTAGTATATTATTTAGATAAAATTAGAGCAAGCTATTTCCTATACAGGTTTACCTAGTGCACTAACTAAGCTTATAACTGTATAGATAAAACTTGCCCTAAGCACCTTTAGGATAAATAAACTAGCAGCTACTTTCTAAATCTTAACAGCCCTAACGTAGTAATACAGATATAGTTAGTAGTTAATAGAAGTTACTATAACTAAGACTAGTATACTTATCTTAACCCTAAATATATAAAGTATACTAACGTAAAAGCACTCTATAGATATAGAGATTAGACTTTTTTAGAGAAATGTCTAGCCTTAGGATTAAAGGATAATCTATTTGTTTAGTTAACCCTATAGGACTTATTAAGCTCCTAGTAGAACTAAATAGACTCTGCCTAAGGGTAATAATTAACTCTAGATATTAAGGAAACTTTGTATCTACGCGCATAGCAACCTTAGCTAGACTAAAGTTACTAAGGAAATAAAGCCCTTACCCTATAAACGTTATTAATAGCAAAGATATACTAGGCTAACCTATAATTAACTAGGAGGTTAAAAGGTTAAAGCTAAAAGTCTAGAATTACTAGGAAACTATAGACCTAGATGTGTTTAATAACATGTTATACAACTTGGTGCTAGGTTTACCTTAGCTAATAGAGTATAACCTACAAGTTAACTAGAAGTTAAAGAAACTCTAATTTAAGTACTGTAGGAACAACGTAACTATAAGCCTGCCTATGTATTAGTAGTAATTAATAGCAGATAAGAAGATAATTAGTTATATTACTTTGCACAAGGATATCCTTATAAAATAAGGGTCTAACTCTATAGCTACTAATAAGAGTCTATTAGGTTAATAAGCAAGAGTATTAGAGAAACGCGTAACTCCTAAGATCCCTACTAAGTATAAAGAATTTAAGTTACTCTTTTAGGAAGAGATAAGTACAGCTATATTACCTAAGCATAAGCCCTAGGATTATAAGATTATCCCATAGGAAGGAAAGTAACTAACTTTTAGACTAATCTATAGACTATTAGAAAAAGAACTTAAAATGCTGCAAGATTATATTAAGGTAAATCTTAAGAAAGGATTTATAAGACTATTAGAATCCTTAGCAGGCTATCTAATTCTCTTTATACTAAAGAAGAATAGTAAGCTATAATTATGTGTTAACTACTAGAAACTTAACAATATAATGTTAAAGAATTAATACTTACTACCTAATACCTTAGAGTTAAGGGATTAACTAGCTTATATAAAGATCTTTAAAGTATTAGATCTAAGAGGCGCGTATAACCTTATACGCATAAAGGAAGGTAAAGAATAGAAGATAGTATTTAGAACGCGCTACGGACACTACGAATATACAGTAATGCTGTTTAGTCTTACTAACACCCTAGCAACATGTCAAGCACTCATTAATAACGTGTTGAGAGAATACTTGGACATATTCGTCATCGCATACCTTGATGACATCCTTATATATTTAAGTAACCCTTAGGAGTACATTAAGTATGTAAGAAAAGTTCTAACTACCTTAGGCTAGTATAACTTATGCCTTAAACCTAAAAAATGCAAATTTTATAAAGAAGAAGTAGAGTTCCTAGGGTGCATAGTTAGCATCTATAGAGTAAAGATAAGTAAAGATAAGATTAAGGTAGTTAAGGAATAGCCTACACTAAAGACTGTTAAAGACATCTAGTTATTCTTAGGATTTATTAACTTTAATTAACAATTTATATAGGACTTCTCTAAGAAAGCACTCCTACTAACAAAGCTTACAAAAAAGGAATAAGCTTAGGAATAAAAGAAAGAATAAGAAAAGGCATTTAATAACTTAAAGGAAGCATGCATAACACTACTAGTATTAGTACCCTTCTAAAGTAGAGAACTATTACACTTTAAGACAGACGCTTTAGACCTTATAGTAGGTGTAGCTACAAAATAGCTATAAGATAGCAAATAGCACCCTATCACGTACTATTCTAGGAAATTTATAGCACCTAAAGAAAATTATAACATATATAATAAAGAATTAATAGCTATAGTAGATGCATTTTAGTATTAGAGGATCTATACAGAAAGCTACTTAGACCTTAAAGTCTATACTAACTATAAGAACTTAGTAAACTTTATAATAACTAAAATAGGTAGAGCTTTTAAGTTAATATAAGTTTAAGATTATCTACACACCTAGAAAAGATAATAGTAGAGCAGATATACTTAGTTAATAAACTAATATTACTAGAACAAAGAACATTATTAATAATATAATCCTTAAAGTTAACCTAGATAGATTACTAGGACCTGCTAGATTAATTAGCGCAGTACTTACTATTACACCTAAAGTACCTAAAGAACTTTAGGAGGCAGTTATTTAAAGCTACTACAACAACCCTATATATAGTTACCTAGGCATTTAAAGAATAATAGAACTTATCTTAAAGAACTACTAGTTTAGTAATATAAAAGAAAAGGTTGCTAAGTTTATTAGGAAATGTATAGACTATTAGAAGAATAAACACAGTACCTACACACCTTATAGTAAGATATAAGCACTTAAGTTGCCTATAGTACCTTAGGAAGACATCTTAATAGACTTTATAATAGACCTAGTACTATTAAGAGATCCTATAACAGGATTTATATATAATATAATCATGCTAGTAATTAATAGATTTATAAAAGGAGCAGAGTACGTACTATTTAGAAAAGACTTTATAGTAGTATAACTAGCCTATGTCTTTTACAATTAAATTATTAGATATTATAGAATTCTAAAATTAATTATTAGTAACAGAGACAAGCTCTTTACGTCTAACTTTTAGACTGCGCTTCTTACTACTATTAGAACACAAAGAAAATTATCTACAGCCTTTTATCTAGATATAGATAGATAAATAGAATAAATAAATTATACTATAAAAGCCTACCTAAGGATATATGTAAACTAATAACAGAGTAATTAGGTTTTACTATTACCTACTACGTAACTAGCCTATAATAATAAAGTATTAGAATCTATAGGAAAATTACTATACTTTACTAATTATAGAAAACACCTAAACCTATTTATAAGGACACTACTATTACTAAAAATAGAAGTAGCTATGCTTATAGCTAAAGAACTAAAGAAAGTTTATAAATAAATAAGCTAAGCGCTTAAGACTACTTAACGTAACAGCATTTTACATGTTAATAAAAAGAGAAAAACAGCACCTTAGCTAAAAGAGGGGGATAAAGTATATCTTCTTATAAAGAATCTATATATAATATAACTAAATAAGGGTTTAGATTATATTAAAGTTAGACTATTTTTAATTAAAAACTAGAAGGGACTAGTTACATACATACTTAACCTTCTACCTAACGCTAGAATATATCCTAGATTCTACATCAAGATATTAGAATATACTAACCCTTTAACTCTATTATAACTAACATTCTATTATAAACCTTAGGAAGAAAATAAGTTTAAAGTTAAAAAAATAATAACACACTAAGGAATCTAAGGCAATAAGGAATATCTAGTTAAGTAGTTAGGATACCTTAACTTAGAAAATATATAGGAACCTAAGATAAACCTTATAAACTGCTACTAGCTACTAGCATAGCATTAAAGGAAGGCGTAGCATATCTATGCTTTGCTATAGACTAGTCTAACAGACCTAACGTTGCCTATTCAGTTAGTAAAAAGGCCCTACTAATAAAAGCTGTAGGATAGTCTAATATCTCTAAGTTTATATCTTCTCTTTTAGCCTCTAACTCTAATGCAAGGCATAAAGCCTTCTGCTATAAATACTCTTTTACCTATTCTAGAATTTTCTTATTCTATAATAACTAAGAAATAATAGTTATAAGTAGCTATTTATCCTTATTAACCTTCTTTTAATATTCCTCTTAAGTCTTATTTAATAACTCCTAAGATATATTTATATATGCCTTACCTAGATAAGTGTATTTAGTATACTTTAACTTTAAATTTAGTATAATATAGTAATTATACCCTCTAAGAAAATAATAATTATAAGGAACTTTAGTAATAGTGTTGTAGGCAAGGATTTTAGAGTAAAGGCAGATTTAGCGTTTACAGGAATTAGATAACATAGTATAGACACTAGCTTAAGAGATATAGGGTAGCTACACTAATTAAGAAGTACTAACAGTATTACGTAATTTAAGGATAAACCCCTAGAAGGAGGAGGATAGTGTTATAATCCCTATACTAGCCCTAAAAACAGCCTATAGGAACAACCCTAGAAGCGCTAGCCTAAGTAGTAACTACCTCTAACAAGTAGTCATGTAACTAATAGCTCTGCGCGTAACTATTATAACTACTAATAGTTCACGTGACGACTATTACTCGCGATGCTTATAACTACTAGAACTATTATAACAAGTATATAGTAATAGGCAATAAGCTCCTATAGCTTATTATGTTTAACTTAACTTACCTAAATAATAGGAAGCAATACATTATTCTTACTACTTAACCTTCTTGATACTCTTTATAGAAGCGCACTCTTACTGTCTTAGTACTAAGTACCTCCTATCTACGCTCCTCTAATATTCATACTTAAGAACTAACCTTTGCGTTCTAACACTAGCTGCTTTATATTATAGCTACTTAGATCCTTATAGCTACTAGATAAAGTAAGCTAAGTAGTAAGCAAAGTTAAGGTTCACTAGCTTTTAACTATAGCTATTTACTAAATAGCATAGTTAGTAAAAGATGTTTAAGAGATAATAGTAGGCACTAAAAGAACTTACACTAGTAAGCTAAGAACTCCTTTATAGTAGATAGATTGTATAACTAGAGCCTTAAGAAGGTATTGCTACTAGCAGCGTAGTGTTTGCCTAGACCTCTATCCCTAGGCAGTTTCTTACCTCTACTACTACTGCTCCTACCCCTAAGAGAGCTAATAGTAGTGCTGCCTAGCTAGCTATTAATAGTAGCTATAGCAAGTAAGAAGGGATTAAGTAAGAATAGTATAAGTAGATAAGGTTAAGAGGCAGTTAATAAGCAATTATTAGAGAGTAGAGGAGAAAAGGAAGAGTAGAAGTGTTAAAAGGGCTACCTTATATAGACTAATAGGAGCTTATAGCTATAGGGATCCTTAGGCCTAGCACTTACCTATGCCTTTACTATAAGGCTTAGTTAAAGAATTACATAGTAAAGGCAAGTTAGAGACTGTTTAGAGGCATTTTAGCTAATAATAGCTGTTGCCTAGCTATTAACCTGCAGTGAAGGCGAGTTAGAGGCTAGTTAACAGGATATTAAGCGAATAAGCAGGGGATAAGATAGCATAAAATTAAGAAAAGCTATTAAGTAAGAGATAGAGACTAAAAAGATTTAGTAATTTATTATTAGTGTTTAGGTTTTAGGCGTTTATTTAGTAGTACACTAATAATGCCTTGCAATAGGTTACTAACCTTTTAAGTAGTAAATAGCGCGGTTACACTTAGGCTTTAACAGACCTAAGCACTTAAAGGGGTCTTAAGTGTTTAAGTAAGGGAGGAAATGTAGTGGAAACACATAGGGATAGCTAATAGATAGTTAGGGAGAGAGGGGATTAGTAAGAGTGCACGTGATAACTATAGATAAATAGCTATCTAAAGGTCTATTAGGCAAGGCAGGCTCTACTACAAGCTTACTTCTACCTAATATATTTTCTTACCCTAACGAGGCGTTAAGCTACCTGTGCCTAAGGGTTCTGTAATGGATACTCCTCTATACTATAATAAGTACATCTCGCATTATTATCCCTATAGTATAGGAAAGTAAGGATTTAAGGCCTATTCCTAATAGACTCCTATTAGACCCTATCTAGAGTCTATTTAGGATTGCCTCTTAGGTTAACTTTAATCTTATAGGACCACGTAGTAATATTTAAGGAAGAGGTTAGATAGGATCCTAGGTAGCCTCTAAAAGGCCTCTAAACTAGTGTATATAGAGTCTTCCTAGCTCCCTCTACTTAGAGGATATATTTTTCTTATCCTTTTATACTAGACCTATAGGAATAAGACTATTTTATTACTTAACCCTACGTGTACTCCTATATACCTTTAAGCAGAGTTAGACCCCTTTTAGATACCTTAACGCTTAAGTCGTTACAAGGTTTATAATATAACTTTAGCTAGGTATCTATAATAGTAGAAGCTATAATAGACTTAGTCTAGTCCTCCTAAAATCTAATTATAAAAATAGCTTATAAACCTTCAAGATACTTTATAATCTAGCTATCTTAATTATTATAGTCTGCTCTTTAAGCTAGCCTACTTTAATTATCTCTTTCAAGTGCTGTTAACGGCAGAATCTTAAGTATCGACTGGAAAACCTTGGATGGGGTCCTTCGATGGCAAAGGCGGCATCTTCTGACCCTGCTTCAGGCTGGCCAAAAAGTCTCGTATGGCGCTTGGTAGATTCGGGTCGTTCCAAGCCTTCATTATCATACCTAGGTACGGCCCATCCGCAGCACGATTGCGACTCATATAGAACAAAGTCATGCCTAATGGAAATGACATTGCCGTCGCGCCCATGATTCCGTGGCGCTCTTGGAACAGGTACGATGCTGATCGAGCGAGTAGGCGAGCATACATACGTGGGTGTGGTCGGTTGGGGTGAGTCGTGGTCCAAGATGTCGCCGTCTCTGGGACGTTGGCGGCAAAGTCAAGATTGGAGTAAATCAAGAGCGCTATAACCCAGTACCGAACCGTCTGACAGGCGATTTCAAGGTTTGGGAAAGTCAAAGGTATCATTCCGTCCAGAATTTCTGGCGCAACCACTTCGTCCTTGTTCGTTGTAATCCAGTCTTGCAATTGAAGATGAAGGCCCCAAGCTTTCGTGATGATTGCTGTACGAAGTCTTTCCTGCCTTTTGGGACTTAGAGCCCCGGATACTATCAACTCCATGGCCTCCATGAGTTCTGGTGCGCCACAGAAGATGTCGCACAATGTATCATTCGGAGTTTTAGGCATCATGCCCCATGGGAGTGTCTTCCACTCTGGAGTGTCTAGTATGGTAGCCTTGCGGGTGCGGACTGCACTGATGAGCAGCCTGAACCGCGCGTTAACGAACAAGGAGTGTGCAGCATCGTCTTTCGAAAAGGATTCTGGACCCCGGCTGGTTATCAGCGCCATCTCACCGATAGCATGGCTCAGCCAGCCGGTCGCCTGGTCCACATTCTTGTCCGCGCCAAACAAGATCTCGAACAGGGCCATCGTCCGGGGCACGAGAAGCATGGCTTCACTATTCGCCCGGGTCGGGTCGCGCAACGCCACAGCCGTCTCTGTCAAGGCTTGACCATACAAGGTTCTCCCTTGGCGATTGAGATTGGGGTCCTCTGTGGTTCTTCCCAGCGCTGCGGTACCGATCGCCAGTACAGCCATCTGCAATGCCTTGTCGCGGATGACCAGAATGGGCAATACATCTACAAATCCTTGACTATCCGCATTACTGGCTCTGTACTCCCCGCGGGGGATATACATTGAAATAAAAGCTTCTAAAGTCTTTTCGCTGTAGGCTGAGCGACGAAGCGTCTCCGGCAGCACTATCGAGATTGGGCGAGGTTGTCGAGCGGCGCCCATGTTGGCATTTGCTGCAGTCTTTATTGGCGTCAGTCTCGTCTCCCTGGCCGGAGGTGCAGCTTTCTTGTGCCTTTCATTGGCCTGGTAAATGAAGATGCGATCTGAGTCGTAGCCACCGCATACGATGCCGCGTTCGTTACATTGTCCGCAAGCTGGCTGGGCAAGATCACACTGCCACGGGTTAACTTCGACCAATGACACGGGCCCCGCAGTACTGGTTGCATACCCCCTTCTTCCTCTTCCGGCATGTCACACAGCCTTTGGAGCGTCCGGGCACGCCCACCATGCTGCGCGGGGGATCAGATGGCGGTGATGGGACAGCAATCAAGCAACGTCGCGGCACAGCGCGAAATCATCCTTTATGGACCTAGCTTGACTCCCAGGACCTAGCCTCAAGATCCTTAGCGTTGTTCGCAAGTTACGGGGGGTCGTTGGCATTCGAGAGCAATCTTCTAAGGTCGGTACCACCTGCCCGTGCCGTCGGCGGGAGGCAAATGCGCATCAGGCGGCGGAGCGTCATCGTTATCTTCAGCGGATCGATCGACAAGTCTTGAAGCTAATCCCTTGTGAGCGTAACATGCGACAACGTTCATATCGTCCAATGAACATCACCTACTTTAGCGCCACACATTCTCGGTCATGTTTAATACGTGTATGCCGGCACAGCAGCGCTGTCACAGCTAAACATGCGAAGAATTCAATTCAGCATTGGAGGTCATGCTTTGCAGTCTTGGAGGCCTGAGCCGTTCCAACTGGTCCGAATGACTGTGTCGTACTCACAAGCTGTGATTGTCGATCATGCTGTCACATTGTTTCCCAACCAATGCGCAGAAAGTTCCCAATGAGGGAAGTGATTGATGAGATGACTATGTATATCTTGGGTAAGGAGTCCTGCAGATTGCGGCAGACAAAAGTCGTGAATCCTTTCCCAAGTGCTCGTTAGTCTCTGTGAAGCTGCCAGCCGTTTTCAACGACTTCAGTCTCAAATAGTCGCTATCGAGAATAACGACTAATTCATCTATCCGTCTTCCTCTACAATCTTCACCAATTTATGGCTGCTAGGATGACCTCAGACAAAAATTCTTCTGGCGGCCTTGCCCGCAAGCTCTATAATCCAATGGGCTTCACCAAGGCATACAACTTTTGGCTCTGGCTGGTCTTCGCTGGCGCACTTACAGGTTGTACGTTGTTGTCAGGGTTTCCATTTTTCCCTCTCGTGGCTAATGATCTAGACAGTCTGCCTTGCCCGCTTCATGTACCTAAACTTCCACGGCATCTTCTGCCCTTCGAGCGGTCCAACACCAGGGGGCAAGAGCGCAGCACCAGGCGAATGCTACTACTACCTCAACTTCGATCGATACAAAGTCGGGATCTTGCTGCATCTCACTGGCGTTCTGCCTGCCAGTCTCCTTGCCGTGGTACAATTTACGCCCTTCATTCGCAAACGCTGGATCATGGTACACCGCATCACCGGCTATGCTGCGATCCTACTATACACCGTTAGTCTGGTCGGGGCTTTTATGATCGCCCGACACGCCTTCGGCGGAGGCATGGACGTTCAGGTGTGGGTGGGGTTCGTTGGAATTGGGGTACTGGTGTGCCTCTTCATCTCGTACATCAACATCAGGAAACTGCAAATTGAGCAACACCGTGCTTGGATGCTGAGAGGATGGTTCTATGCTGGCTCTATCATCACAAATCGCATCATCACGATCATTGCTACGCAAATTATCTCGAATAAAGGCTACTTTGTGATCTGGCCATGCGCCAAGATCGAAGCGACCCTCCAGAACACGACAAGCTGGCTCGACACATACCCATCGTGTGTCTCGTACGCAGACGGCACACACCTTGACCAGGTATCCACAGTTGAGGCTTCGTTCGGTACTGGTGGTGCTCCAAAAACTGGTGCAGCGCTTGGTCTTAACTTTGGAATGGCTCTGTGGCTGGCCATCGCAATTCACGCTATCGGCGTGGAGATCTACTTGCAGTTCACACCCGAGGAAGCACAGCGACTGAGGCAAGTCGGCTATCAAAGATAACTTGAAGCCAGTATGAAGACCCCCCGGTCGGCAGGCCTGACAGCGGACCCTTTGGGTGATGTCGACCAATGGGTCCTGGAGGCTCCTAGGAAGGATAGTGAGCTCACCATGGCAACTACACCTGCTCGACATGATCAACAGGCGGACAAAGAATGAAGTTTTAGAAGTCTTTTGCCCCTGGGTCTATGTTTCGGTGGTCACTGTGGTGAAGTTTGGTGTTCTTATTTAGAGATTCTTTCACTATAGTAATGATCACGTCATCTTCACCTCTACATGTGTCAATCTCACTGTTTGAAGAGACTGCTGTTCGATTCATACCTATCAAGACCCGAGCTACAATCATGACATCTACCAGGGAAGTTGTAATGGTGTAGCAAGTTTGTCCTTTGGTCCGAGCACCGCTTCTGCAGTCCCGATGTCACTAGAGACAGAGATTAGTACAGTGTCTTGTTGGTGCTTTGATGTCACTTACCCAGCTCCTCTGGGTGCCCAGTACTGTCCAGTCTTGCTAATGTCGAAAGTTTCTATCCAGTTGGCTAGCGATCGGGCTGCAACATCAGGCGTGACAGCACCGCCATCGTCCCAGAATTGATCGTAACCTACGCTTCGAGTCATTTCAGTGCGCATAAAGCCTGGATGTACAGCTGCGACTGCGACCCCCCTGCCCTTGAGATCTAGGCTGAGCAATTTGGCGGACATATTGAGCGCCGCCTTGGAAGCGTGATGACCATAGTTGCCGCCACCCTCCTTCTCATGTCTGAGCGTTATACTGCCACTTTCCGATGACACAAATATAACCTTGGATTTTGCGCCGAGGAGTTTGTCGTTTTTGTTGGCTAGGGCAGTGACGAGGATTGTGGGACCGATAGCGCACGTGCGGTACATGCGTTCTTGGGCAGAGAAAGAAGGCTCCTTTAGTGTCTCTGTGGCGAAGTATCCGGCTGTAATGATGACAAGGTCAAGGTGTGAAACGCCCCGCGTGTCGAGGTGTTTGAGGACGTCGCCGCCGGCCTGAGGTGACTCGAGGTCGATGCTAGGGATGTAGGTGATGTTCTTTGCTATGCATTGTGAATTTGAATCGTTTCCTAGAGGAACGTTATCAGAGTCTTACTGCTTGCAGGTGGCTTTGATGTTCTTGCAGTTGCCAGCACTCGATTGTCTGCCTGTGCAGCGTATGTCTGAACCAGGCTATCGCCTAGTCCGCGCGTGGCTCCGACAATAAGTATGATGACCATGGTGACTGTGTAAACAAGCTGTTCCGGATGCTGTAGAAGACTGGTTGGTTTCTAGGAATTAATGATAAGGATAGGTTGATGTGCGTGACGTCAATGGTTACATGGCGTGCTTCGACGCCTTCTTTGGTGGCACCCTGTCCACAATCGATAACGCCTAGTTTGTGACCGGAGTATCGCGCAATCATCAGAAAGAGGTACAACCACCATCTTTGTTGTTTCTTACGTGCACAGAATGCGACCCACCACGGCGTTGTGATGACTGACAGCCTCGCGGCCCGACGTTGACTTTCATTCTACTATTGCTTCGGCCGTGGCTCTGGATCTACCATTCTGCAGCCATCAGTTGTTCCTCTGTGACTTTGACTTCTTTTGCTTCTTCTTCCCGATGCCCCCTTCATCCCCACTCATCTTCTTCCCGTTCTCATTGATAAGCACGTCTGGATCCACTTTCTCCTCGTCGTCTTCCTTAACAAGCAATTCGTTCAACGCCATGTTGAACTTCTCGAGTTCGGCAATCTCGCCGATCTTGACTCGCATGTAGTCGAACGCAATGGCGACTTTCATGTCTTTGTTGCGGATCTTGATGACCCGCTGGTTTTCAGTCAACGATGAAGGTTGGTTTGTGGAGGGTGTGCTTATTATTTTAGCCTCACAAGAGAGTGTTGTGGATGTTGGATGGATGTCCATATTGTCCGCATTCTCTGTGGTGGGATCGATAGTCTCTTCGTCCTCGACTGGATCTTCAGCAAACTTCGCGGCATTGAGTACCGGGTCTTCCTGTTCGCCATCCACAATGGTTTGCAAGACAGGCATCTTCTGGTACCGCTGGCTGAAGTGCGTAAGTACCACTGCCTTGGCTTCCATTTGCGAGCCAATGCCTATAGCCTCCGACGTGGTGGAATGCTTCTTCGCTTTGGCATCACCTTGTAGTTCATCGTCGAAGGTTGCTTCATGAATGAGCACAGTAGATTCTGCCCCGATTCTGGCGAAGGCTTGGCTAGGTCTGCAGTCACCGGAATAGCTGACTTTCAAAGGGGTGACACCCTCGGGATCAGACGGCGATGGCGGAAAAGTCAACGAGCAGGCCATTGCGCCATGACAATGCGCCACTTTGACAGCCTGGATGTCCGAGAAGCCAAATAGTCTCTCGTAATCCTGCCACTTCACAGCAACCTGAGGAGAGGAGGAATCAGAGTCGCTTCTGTCGGAGGTGGTCTGAAGTGTCAAGGTGGAACGGCTACCTCGATCATTAGCGAATATTTGCAAGGGCAAAATGCGACTGTATCCGAAATCCTCAACCGCCGAATATTCTCTGAGGAACTGCAGCATACCGCTATGCGATATCACTGAAAGACTACTAGCACTACCGTGCGCATTTGCGTCTGATACATCAAGAGGTTTTCGATTGGGAACACCCCCATGAACAACTTGGTACCAAGCGCGAATGACCGACACCGTACCCAGGTGGTGGTCAGCATGCAAATGGCTGATCCAGATGACACGTAAATTTCTCAATACTTCGATCAATTCCTCCCAAGGGAACACGCGTGAAAGCTGACCCAATGTGCTCTCTCCAGCGTCAAAGAGGTAGTTCCCAACACCTGGCACTCTCATCAGAGTGGCAGATACATTGCGATACTTCGACGGTGAAGCCGAGCCTGTTCCCAATGTAATGATCTCGGTATCAGGGCGTGCAAGAAGCCGTCTCCAGGCTTGCAAGGCCGACGTGCTATCTTGTACTGCTTGGCGGGCCTCGGCTGCTAGATTGAGGACTTCTGGAAGGATTTCGTCGCTTGCAGCTTGAGGGTCAAACAAGGTTGAGGCAGTTTCTGTCTTCACCACAAACTTGGGCATCAGCGCGAAGCTCATGCCTCGCTCGGCTGCAATGGCATTCTTGGGCAACGGCGAAGCCTTTGGTGCTCTCAGTCTGTAAAGACTACATTGTGGAACCGTCTCGTTATCGAACACAGGGGTCGAGTACCGACCGGGGTCTACAAGTCCTAATCGCGTAGCTTGGCCGGCTCCCGAATCGTTTGCAATGCGATTGGGATTGGTGTCCATGCTCGAAATGATGTGCTCCACACTGTGCCATTTCCTCATGAATTCATCAAGCAAGGCATGGCCTACCACGCCAGGACCAAGCATCCAAATGAAAGCCTTGATCCCAGACATGACACTAGTAGATTTAAATTCTTCGCGTTGTATGAGCGTCTCGAGGTAGTCAATGGACGGTACATCGAGAATCGCGACACCTTGTCCTGGCCGGCTGCTGCCGATGACCTGATCTGGGGTGATCCAGTCTCCGTGAGTGCTCTGCACCGATTCGCCTCTGGTCAGCTTGCCGTAGTCTGGCCCTGCTTTCACACCAAGCAACCGTGCACGCACGACATCGAGCGGTCCGCGGACTGGCTTTGTGCGTACAATGTACGAGATGCAGTCTGCCGCGGGCTCTGTGGGAGGCAGAGCCAGGACTTTAGCACCGGGCCATGGCGTTCGCGTCCAGACTTTGACATCGGGGAGTGGATCCGGACCACCCGGCTTTGGACCAGTGTAAGGCAGATAGCCCTTGGTGTGGGGGTTGCGGATGAACATGGCGGTCGGCATCTCCACTTCTGAGATGTGTTGCTCTATTAATGTGTCAAAACTCCAGTTCGAGTCAAACATGAAGTTCATCGTGGCTGAACGAATGCGATCATAACGTTGCTCACGCTCTTCTGTGGTCTCATTTGCAGTAGGCTGATGGTCTGCAAAGGTGTTCAAGCTCCGATCGAAACGTTGACGCTGCGCTTCCAGGGCCGCTTCAGATTGAGTGTCTCGTTGTCGGTTTGCAGGAGCGATAGACAGAGCCCATACATCTAGATTTGTGTCCTGCCAGGTTGGCAAAATGTTACCATGTTCGTCAGGCTGTGGCGAGTTTGCAGGGTACTCAGTTGTGATGATTGGCATGCCTTTTCTGAAGATGAATCTTCGACAGGTGCCTAATAGATGCTTGAGGTTTGGTGGCCCGTAGAGGTTGAACTGTGGCTTTGGTGGCGCCTGCGCTCGACTTCTACCCTTACCCTCCCCTTTACGGTAAGCTTCCATAGTCGTGTTGTATGAGGACGCAGTTGAGTCGGCCAATGTGAGCATCATGCCTACCAGTCCACCCGTGTTTTTCCATTCGGCCTTTCCGGTCAGGAAGAAATCTTGGGCCTTGAGGAGCCGCGTTCCCTGCTGTATCAGCGCCCGTTGCGTTCCCTCGGCCAGGCTGCCAAACACATAAGCCTTGGTCGATGTCCGCAGTATAATGGCGGTGCCAGGCGTGTCCGCCGTCGGCGTCGTAACGAGCTCGAGAGTATACATGAGGCTAGGCTCGAAGCCGCGCGTGCTTCTTGGAGGCGGAAGTTGCTCTACAGCGGAACCACGCTGCCGTAGAGGTTGCAGAGGTTCGAGGAGTGGGTGGCGGTTGGTACGATCTGGGGGCCGGTTCCTGTAGTTGGAGCTGTTCAAGCTCCGCAGATGTAAGCGGGTGCGCCCCACAAGATGCACGCGCCTGTTCAGAGCAGGTGTGGCCAAGTGTGTCGCGCTCGCAGATATCCAGCACGTTGGCGGGCACGACGAGAAGGCCCTGGCTGTGACCGTGACGGTCGTATATCGCCTTGTGGCAGCCAATTGCGAAGCCAGCGTGGTACTCGCACACAAGGACCAAAGTTCACCTCGACATGGATTTATGAATCGAGGGCGACGGCGTCACTTTTTTCTTGGATCGCGGGCCCGTCGACACGGCGAAACAATGACCCGCTCCGCTCGACCCTGGCTAAGCTGCGGAGCGCGGACACGTTCCGCAGCCGTGGCCACCTCAAAGCTCACCTCAGAATCATACCTTGGCACAACAAGACTATTCGGGATACGGTGGAAGGGTCTGAACACACGACAGAATTGTCAACTTGATGACTTGATTATCATTTCGCGTTCTTTCCGCGTATTGCGACTTGGACATGCTCGTCCAGGTCGACCGCTACGATCCACTCACTTCTTCATCCTCAGCGCTCCACCGTCAATGGTAAAGTCTTGCCCTGTAACAAAGCCAGCCTCCATGAGATACAGCGCTGCGTCGGCAATGTCCTTGGGCCTTCCAGCGCGGTTCGTTGCATGGTCTTCGACATCCTTCCTTTCGTTCTGGCCGGCCCAGTCCAGCCCCTTCTCGTCTCCTTCCTTGCTCTCGTGCGCCACCTTGATTCGTCCAGGTGCGATGAGATTGACGCGGATGCCCAGCGAACCCAGGCTGATGGCCATCGAGTGCATGAGTCCCAGCTGTCCCGCTTTACTTGAAGCATACCCCTCCTGGTTGGGATCAGACTGGTGCGCACGGAAGGAGCCAATGTGAATGATGCACGGCCCTGCCGGGCTGGAATTGTTCTCATTCTGCATGTGTGCGCCGAGCTCTACATCTGATGCTCGAGCTTTCATGTATGGGATGCAGGCTTGCGACATGGCGAATGGGCCTGTGAGGTTCGTGTCCATGTAGGCTTGCCATTCTGAGAAGGTGTCTGGGTCTTCCATGGTCTTGCCGTCCTTCCAGTATGGACTGGCGATTCCTCCATTGTTGATCAGGACATCAATGCGGTCGTTGAAGAACTTTGCCGCTTGTTTGACCTTGACACGGATGTCTTCAACATTGCGAAGGTCGCAAAGGGCGTACCCTAACCGTCCGTCGTCGTGGTATGCTTTCAGGTGCACCTTTACGGTATGTTCCATCTCATCACCGTCAATGTCGAAGATGTATGCGTGATGGCCAGCTTCCAGCATCATCCGCGTCAGCGCTCGGCCTATGCCACGCGCGCCGCCGGAAATGATGATGTTTTTGAAAGGCACTGGGACTGGCTGTACCTCAGTCATGTTTGAAATCTGTGGATGTAATGCGGGGGTGGTAAAGAGGGCACGTTTGTGGGGTTGAGATTTGTCGTTGTACGTGACGTCACATTGTATTTGATTCTTCGTCACTGTCGCAGAAATACATGCATACTGGTGAGGAGGCCCAGCTGCTCTTTTGTCCCAATCGCGTGCAGTCCTACTTTTTGACTGTACACCACCTGAAGGGATACAGCCTAATGCCTCTCGCTTTCTCGTGAACCCTGGCAATCCGAAGCAGCATCAATGCTTCCTCAGTTCATTAGAATATTATCGAGCACTATCGCAAAACACTTGTATAGTTCTTAACCTACTATAAGCTAGCTACATGGCTTAAGAAAGAGTCTGCGTTGAACATGGGGTATCTGTAGCAGACTCTAGGTCGCGTGAAAGTAGTTGACGGGTATCCAGGTATCTCGAGTGTACGAGAGAATGCCACCTGGCATCGCTGCCTCTCGATGGTACGAGCTCGCCCATCTCGTTCCTGATCGCGCGACGGCACTGCTTCGCTGCTACAGCGAGATTCCCTCATCACATCATGTTCTTGATCCACATGTCATGAGACACATTGCAATGCTATTGAACGGATTCCAAAGTGTCCACCTCGGACTGTCCAAGAACGGACAGGTCTCACCCCTGGGCACTCAGGAATTGCAGCATGTTTGGAGGGAACAGCGCCAGAAACATATTAGCAAGCGGCTCCCTCGCCATAGAAACCCCGAAGTAGATAATAGAGTGGACTAATAGTCCCGGCTCGGCACTCCTTTCAGGCCATTGTAGTTCCTAGTAACCATCACCGGTCCAACGGTCATAACCCAGGAATGTACCTTTGTGCGCAAGGGGAAAACACCACCGCACAGTTAATATAATAATGAACGCATCTACATCGCGACTCTTGCGTGCATCCAGACTTCGACCTCACACTTCGCGCCTTCTCATATTATTGGTGTCCCGCTTTCCGACATCACATTAATTCAAGCATAACTCTACGCTCTATCACGTATCAGCAACCTGCTACTGTTCTCCATTCCGATCTTACATACACTTTGTGCATTCTACACAATACATTGTTCCATCGCTCACCATGTATCTTGTCGTCCTCTTGCTCGCCACACTCACCCTTGCCGTCCCAACACCACAAGAAGGTGTCAATACTGCAACGATAACACACCTTTACCTCTGTAAAGATGCCTCATTTCAAGGCGAATGTACAAATTTGCATCTGGAAGCATCAAACTGCCGTATGCATCTCCGCATGGACAAGTGAACTTGAAACATATACTAATGGCTTATGTGGATAGAAAATATCGAAACCTCATTCGTCAAACAAGTCTCGTCTGCAGGACCAGATAACGGAACCTTTTGCACACTGTACTCGTAAGTCGTCGACGCTCGAGTTAGTGCGACTTCTTGAGAAGAAACTTGATTGACAGATCACAGAGATTTCGACTGTCACGGCCAGGCGCTACCATTCACGTATCCGGGTATCCGAAAGCTTGAGCGCTACCGATTCGCTGATCTTTTGAGCTCTGTCAGATGCGATTTCATCACAGGGTGGGCGAACCATCCATGAGCATAGTGCGAGCAAGGGCGGACAATCGAACGAGAGCTGTAATGTGAGAAGTAGCGATCCGTGTGAGCATTAGTACGACCAAACTTAGCGTAATAGCAATCCAGTGAGCAATTACTCTGTGAACAAAGATGATATTTGAAATGCATCCAACAACTCTTTTGAGCAAAAGAAAAACTACCGAAGCCTCCGGGCGCCGGGAACGCCAAATCCGTGAAGTACAGGTATATGACCGCATCTATGCATCATAAATTCCAAATCGAAACGTGATAGTATACGACAGGCTCCGTCTATTGCGCGCGTTGGTAGACACCGACAACCATGGCGTGGTCACGCTCGAAAGGCTCGAGCGTCAGTTGCTCCTTAGGCTTGATGCCCATTTCTCGTAGCTTGGCGACTTCCTGTGCAAAGACAGCTTCGGGGGCAGCGGTCGAATCGATACAGTTGGCCTTGATCGAGATGACGATACCACCGCCGACCTTCAAGAAAAGACCAGCTTCGTAAATGTCAGCCATGATTTTCAAGATTGTTGTGAGAATGCTTACCATTGAGACCAACGATACGAGCCTGGTCGGGTTGCGCGACATCGGCAAAGATGCAGTCAACCATGCCGACCAGCATGCGGTACTTCAGTGGGTGACGGGCGTCCTCAACAATGGGGATAACGTTTGTGCGGTGGGTGGCCATGTTGATCAGATCGCGGCCTGAGCGATGGGAGAATTCGACAGCAAAAACAGTGCCCTCGGGGCCGACGATGTCAGCAACGTGAGACACACTAGTTCCAGAGGCAGCTCCGAGGTAGAGGACTTTGCTTCCAGGGCCCATGTAGATGTTGTCCACACCACCGAGGATACCAGCAGCCAACTTGGAGCGGAAGGGGTTCCAAACACGGTATTCGGCGCTGCTGGGTGTAGCGTCCTCGCCGTCTGTGGGGGCAGTCGAAGCACCAACGCTGATGCGCTTCTCGCCATAGACGCTCTCGCCAGGGGTCAGATTCTTGGTGACAAGGAGATCTTCCTTTCCGCGGGCAACAAAGACACCGGCGTGGCGATGGGGCTCGACGATGACCTTGCTGAAGGACTGTTAGTTTGTCATGCGTTGATTGATTGAAGAAGCACATACGCTCCACCACGGGCACCACCACGTCCGCCGCGCGCACCGCCTCGTGGGGCTCCACGTCCTCCACGGGGAGCGCCGCGGCCACCTCCTCGTGCACCGCGGTCGCCAAATCCACCGCGACCTCCTCCACGGCCACCGCGGTCGCCGCCGAAACCACCACGTCCGCCACGGGGAGTGAAACCTCCACGACCACCACGGTCACCACCGCTGCCACGGCCGCCGCCGCCAAATCCGCCGCGTCCACCTCTAGATGAAAGTCAGTGGTGTTCTCTTTGGAGGCTTTGGTTGTGTTCGCGCAGCGCAAGTTGCGCAACCGCAGTGTCTACACCCAAACAGGGACTCGATGCGAAGTTTGAATCATCGAACATGCTGCGCAGCCCTGCCAAGAGGCTGTAGGGCAATGCGCATGTGCAGCAATGCGTAGGCATACGATAGAGGGAGCCGTACCTGGGAGTGAAGGCCATTTCTGCTGGTATCAAGTAGCTAAGCTGGGTATCTGGTGGAGAAGCTACTATACGCAAAATCAGCATTCAATGCACCTCGAACAGCACCGCAGTATGCTGCGGGAGAAGAGGACCGACCTGTGCGCGAGGTATATGCGCTGTGTGTGGTCGGCGATAAAGGGCGATGGTGGCTGTAAGAGCTCGCGACTGAAGTTACTGGAGCTGGATTTTTTTCGCCAAGAGCTACTACCGATGCGGTCAAGCGCACCGCCTGCACCCTGGTCGCGCCTGGCTCGCTTACGGCACACGCAATTCTCCACAGAGGTTCAATATCGAACCAGACACCAACCGTCGACCTCTACTAACACCACAGCACACGACAAAATGGTACGTCAGCCCCCGCTGCCAGGCCTGCTCAGCGAGCAGACGGCGACTATACTCTCTGTCGAGCTTGCATTAATGACTGCTGCCAGGTTCGCTACGGTCCCACGATCGACGGTGCAAAGTCTGCGCGCGCCCGCGGCAGCTACCTCCGCGTCTCCTTCAAGAACACCCGCGAGACCGCGCAGGCCATCAATGGCTGGAAGCTCGAGCGCGCCCTGACCTACCTCGGAAATGTCCTGGAGCACAAGGAGGCTATTCCCATGAGGCGGTACGCCGGAGGCACTGGACGCACTGCGCAGGGTGAGTGGCCCGACATTCCCGTACCCACACGACGACGAGTGCATCGAGCGAGCGAGAGAGAGAGAGAGCGTCATTGCATTTTGTGGATGAGGAACTGAATCACATGAAGCGAGACTGGCAGACCCTGGGGACATATGATGTGCACCAACAGGACTAACAACACCACAGGCAAGGCTCTGGGCGTCACCCGTGCCCGTTGGCCCGTCAAGTCGGCTGAGATTATTCTCGGTCTTCTCAAGAACGCCGAGGCCAACGCCGACACCAAGGGACTCGACACCGCCAACTTGATCGTCAAGCACATCCAGGTCAACCAGGCACCCAAGCAGCGAAGGCGCACTTACCGTGCCCACGGTCGTGTATGTTGAAGAGCCTCTCGGAACAATAGGAATCTAACTAACGTACACAGATCAACCCCTACATGTCCAACCCTTCCCACGTTGAGCTCATCCTCACCGAGGGTGCCGAGGTCGTCAAGAAGTCCAACGAGGGTCTCGAGCGCCGATTGAACTCCAGGCAGCGTGGCCGTGAGGCCCGCAAGGCCATCACTGCTTCCGAGTAGACGAAGAGAGAGCGGGTGACGATCAAGGAAAGAAAAAGGTCAATGCATGGGCACGGTCTGGGAGTCAATGAGCGATGAATCTTAGGGTCTTTCACACTCATCATGTATACATGATATGGGACTTCGATTTCTCCGGTGTCTGGTCGATAACAAATAAGGCCACGGCCTTTCTCAAACATCCATTCTGCACTCGTTTTCCTTTGCATGATTATGACCCCTACTCTGGTCGATATGCTGTCGCTTCCAAAACGCCATGATGTAGTTGAATATCCTGGAACCTTTCGCCGTCCTTTGCAATCTTGTTTGCTAAATTGACATTGTGCAGGGCATGGGTTTTCGTTTAAGCGCGCCACGCTTGATTAAGCGTAGCTAGACCCTGGCATCCGGCAATCGTGGAGATTTATCTTGAAATGACATGGAACAACAATGCTAATCACACAGAAGTCACCGTACCACGATATCAGGTTGATCCTCTGTGGTACGCGCCACTACAGTTCTAATTTCCCCGAGTCAGTTGCGCCTTCCCTCGGCCATACCACAGGACTTTTGCCAAGTTTCCATGATCCATGACGCAAGCCCAGGACGGTCATGTACCTCGCCACAAGACGTGGCACACGACGAGAGATGGCGTATATACTAGGGTACTGTTGGTACAATCAACTTTCCCTAGTTGTATAATACCCAAACACTATTTTGCGAAGTAGCTGTGTGTAGTGACGCAGAAATCAACACTAGAAGAATCAAGAAACATGCTCGACGCCGCAAAGTCCATATGCCGCCATGGTCGCACAACCTATCATACCATAGCCCTCGGGCTCCTAATAAGCACGACTCTTGCACAAGACTCAAAACGAGGCTTTGCATTCATAGGCGACACTCATGCTTCCGACAACCGCCTTCTTTCCATCGAAAGCCCTTTGACGTGGTACTACAACTGGTCACCGTACCCAAATAATAACCTAATAACTTCCGGTTCTCTGGAGTTTGTTCCCATGATCCACGGCATAGACGCAACGCAAGATTCGCGGACGGAAGCTGTGATCAAAAGTCTACCGTCAAGTAGTGGCCATCTCCTCACCTTCAATGAACCGGACGGCACAACAAGCAGCGGCGGAAGCAGCATATCACCAGAAGACGCAGCTCGCGCATACATCGACTATGTGGTGCCCTTCCGCAGCGGTAACAGTGGAGGCCGAAACTGGAAAGTCAGTCACCCCAGTACAACGGGAAGTGGAAACGGTCTCGAGTGGTTACGCTCCTTCAACGAGTCTTGCTACGAGATTGACCAGGAGAACGGGTGTCTGGCAGACTTTGTTGCAGCGCATTGGTACGGGGGATTCCCTGGGCTAGCGGGTTGGCTGGGCACATTGGACGAGTTCTACAATACCAATTCCACGAGAAACGAGCCGGTGAAGATCTGGGTTACGGAACTGGGGTTGCCGCAGCAGGATGCCGAGGCTACCGTTGCGATGATGAATCAAACGTTACCGTATCTCGATAACCTAGCATATGTTGAGCGATACGCGTGGTTTGGGGCTTTCCGTGTAGACGATGCGAATGAATGGACGGGTGACGGCGTAGCATTGTTCGATGACGACGGCGGCCTGACGGACTTGGGGGCATTGTACATGGGTAATGGGTATGAGAGGGGACAGAAGGGGGAAGGGGGAAGTGCTGCGAGTGGGTTGAAAATCAGCGTTGGCATGATGGCTGCACTGTGTATTTGCTCTGTGATCTTCACTTCGTCATAATAGATACCGCTTAGGTGTGTCATGCATACTGCATACACAGTATCTCATTGTGGATTCGTTGCCTGTTCGGGGCTTCCGAGGTTCAGTTGAAAGTTGGGCACTTGACGTCACCGCCGTCACCTGAACAGCAGTTTGGCCCTTGCACTGTGATTTACACACCACAAACAACATGACTCCAAAACAGACCACGATCATGCGCGATTGGTGGCGGGCGTCCGACGAGTTTTCTGGCAGGAGAGCCTTCGTGCGACGCCTGCCGCCTCGCGAAAACGCCCTTTGATGGTCATGAGGCTGAAGGGCGCCGCCTAGCCCGCACGGCCTAGGTGTACCATGATCCTCCATGCCAGTGAGAGCATAGCATATAGTGCCAGCATGGTCGACATATCGCATTCCAGCATGCTGCGCCGGCCTCACAAGTCCAAAAGGGCGTCGAATGGTGCGCCTTTACACAATGCGAAATGTCGCCGCCGAAGCCAGCCCGCCGGCCCTGTCAAGCTTGGTGATTATAAGAGCAGACCAAATCGCAGCAGATGGAAGATATCGTGGGCGTGATAGTAATATCAGCTCATTGATCATCACACGCTCTCCCCTTCTGCCTGCACCCAGACACCACATTTCTTAAAAGCATCACTCTCTGGGTATCATGTTGACCTCACAGTCGATCAACGTCCCAGGCTCGTTGCGGCGGCGACTCTTGAGCGATATCGCGGAAATTCAACAGGATCCTTATCCCAATGTGCATCTGCACTTCGACGACACAGACATATACCAGGCCTGCCTGATCCTAAAACCCGATAATGAGGCTCCGCTACACTTGAGCATTCGTATTCCCGACAGCTATCCGCTTGTCGCCCCACACGTCGACATCCAGAGCAGTATCGTGCACCCAAATGTGTTTGGCAGCTACATTTGCGCGACCATTCTCAATAATGTCGAGGACTGGACACCTGCGTACACGCTGCGAGGTATCGTAATTCAGTTGCTGAGCTTCTTCTGCAGCGAGTCTCTTGAGCAGGACCACGGTGGCACTGCTGTCAACATTGCAGATTATCGCCGACGCGTCCGGGAACATGAGTCTACCACTACGTACATATGCTCAAAATGCGGCTTCGATGACGAATGGGAGCCAGCACACTCGCGACTAAGCGCAACGGCTGTCATTTCAGAGCCACCACTCAAGCTTTCGGGCCTCTTCGAGCTGCCAGACGAGGTTGTACTACTCCTTCTGGCGCAAATGCCGACACCAGACATCATGGCACTCGCAAATGCTATGCCAACGATCAAAACGATGGTCTACTCGTACGACCTCGTCCGCATTCGAGAGCTGCAGTGCTTCTGCCTGAAGAGATCGTTCCATGACGTTAAGCTTGGGATCGGAATCGCAGTGCAGGGCGGTCGCAAACCCGTGTTCCGCTCTGAATTCGATCTACTAAGCCAGGAGGCGTTCTTCCAGCACAATGTACACAAAAGTATCCAGGGCGTACATTTCGACAAATGGTTACCGCTGCCATTGTCTCGGCGACATTGGAATCGGGTCAAAGGAACTGCCATGGCGTGCCTAGAGAGTATGGAGAGATGTGCGGGGGTGCCGCGCACGCCAGCTGGCCATGCTGAGATCCTCTACCACTTCATGAATACTGTAGTCGTCCAGTTCTCAGCGGAAGCAGAAAAGGGCTTCGACCGACCTGGTTCACGCAGTACACTCAGTCATGCATCTGAGAAAGCTGTAGAAGCATATTTCACGCTCTTTCACCTCTTACTTTGCTTGGCCACCGAGAACGCAGATATCACCGCCAGTGCCAACCGCATCATTGCGCGATTTCGCGCAGGACCACGCACAAAAGAAGAATTTCCTGATCTTGGACACGTTCTCGTCGCCGCTTTGATCTCAGATTCTGGGCTTACAGAAGACCTTACAGTACATATGATCAAAGAAGCCATTCTTCGCAACGTCGTATGGATGCTTGATACGAAAGGCGCCGGTATGGCCGAATTGGCTTACCTGGAGCCGTCGGCTGTTTCTGAATATCGCCTCTGCATGACCTTTCGCGCATCACCAACCTCTTATCGCCTCCTGATGTTCCTCAAACTATTCAGTTCTGCCGTGCGGCCCCCAAACAGGACCCTTCCTGATTTGTGCGACAAGCTCTTTGACACGCACGGTGCGCCACCTCCAGGGACAGCAGCATCTATGGCGCAGCGTATTCGTGAGATTCGCCATATTAACAGCTTTCCGGGGTTTCTGGGTGCAATGGGGATCAAGTGCATCCCAAGCAAGTCTGAGTTTACAGCCTTTCTTCGCCGTACAATTACCGACAGCGCGAAAGCTGGGTACTCGCGTACCCCTCTGACTCCAGCTCAGCTTTACATGATCCGCAAGGCGAGAGAACCAGAAGTAGAGCCTGTGACGGGCCTAACAATCACGCTAGACGTGAAGAAGTGGTTTGAGCGCGGTGAAAAGTGGTATGGTAATGGGTACAAGGGTAGGCCATCCTTCTTCCCAACACCAAGCCATCGAAAAGGCTCGCGCATGAATGGAGATGCTTTCCAGGGCGAGAGAAATGGGCGTCGCCATATTGCGAGGAGATACCTGTGAGGCATGGCGGTAGAGCTGGGGTTGAACAATTTGTGGCATGAGAGCTTACCTAGCGTCATGGGTCAGGTCTCGCGCGTGCAAATAGCCAGTCTACCTGGGTAAGTATCGAGAATCAAATTCAACCCGTGACCATCATCAGAACAGTTTCAATCCACAGGGTGCCTTGCTGGCGCGTCCTGAATCCTCGTGTCTCGGGAAAGAGTACAACGCGTTGCCTGCGGTGGAGCTAGGGGACCGGAGTAGCCTGCCAAGTCAACATTACCTCCTGAATCAAGCTCCGCCACATCCGTCGTCATCCTTGATTGGTAAGGCTCCCTTATCGATATCGTGATGCGGGGCTTCTCGTGTCAGAACATGCAGTCGAGCGCGGTGTAATTGGCGTACACAGTCGTTGGGTGGTCGATGAGCGTACGCGGGACCACCAGGTCGTCCTTTTCTTGTTGCCTAGGAGATGTATTGCTCCCCGTTGTCATACTTATGAAGCTCCATTTACGGATCTTCTTGCCAGTCTACCATACAATATCACCATCAAACTGACCAAATTCGGTACATCTCCCTCAACATGGCCCACGAACGAGCTCTGCGAATGGTGACCTTGCTAGCCAGCGCCCTTGCGACACCTTTACTAATCGCCACCACGGTGGTTTCCCTGAAAGTTGAGAATGACTGGTACTGGGGCGGAAGTCGTGAAGTTACTACATTCTGCTTCGCATACATCCCTCTTGCATTGTCGTGTCTAGCAGCCGCAATCAGTCTCCTCCACCACCGCAGACATGGACAGATGCCTGGGCCGCGGTTCGCTCTCTTGGACTGCTTCACTGGTACCTTCTACCTGGCCATACTGCTCCCAATTTGGATTCTCGAGGTTGGTCGTCTCGGAGCTCCAGGATATGGACTACTGGTGGGCTATCTCACAGCACCAATGATTATCAACATGCACGTTACCCTAACACCTTTTGGTACAATTTCCTAACAGTACTTTAGGCTAGTCCACTTCTTCATCTTCATCTACAACGTTCAGTCGGTTTGGGCTTCGCTAGCTAGCATTGGGATCCACAAGTGTCCACATTGTCACGGAAACTACGTCGTCGCCGATCCACAAGTCAAACAGGCCGGCAAAGGACTTGCTGGTTACAGTTTATTACGTGGAGAAGACTATCTTGATGCCGATGCCGATGCCGTAAACTATACCGACGCTCGACCGTCGGAGGATATGATCCGCCCAGATGCTGAGGATACAAAAATGGAAGCGAAGGGCAAGGCTGTGTTGGACGTCTAAGCGCGATATGGCGCAGATCATGGCCAAATTTTGGCTGTTCGACTAGAGAGGTCCTGCGTGTTGGAGTTTGTCGGGGGACGCATTCACCTGACAAATATGGCAAAGGCAAGCGTCAGGTGAATAACGTCACTGTGAGGAGAACAAGAGATGGAGCTGTGCAGAGCATGACGGCATCATGTCTCACTGAAAGTAAAGTTTTCTAGTGTTTGCTTTTCATTGTGTATTCTGGCATTCGCGTGGGTTTCTTCTATTTTACATCAATGATCTGATCAGCGTCTTCTCAAGACAGATGTGTCCTTGCACTTGTGATCATTTTAGGCTTCCAAGCCGACGCATCACTTCGGTGCAGGACATGCGTTTGGTGCATTCGGTCCATAGGTGGTCGATGGGAATTTCTCTCCTTGGTCCCACTAGATGGCACGTTCGTCAGCGCGTCGCTTTCAGCCACAACTTATCAGACTTACATGCTCAGCAATACATCCACCCTCCCATCTGAATCGATCCACAACCTCTCCAAAAGACCCAGTCTGGTAGTTCAACCAGCTCTGAGGGTTTTTGAACGTCGTGCGCAACGGCTGGATGCTCTGCGATCCCCAGATCGGCGACAAGAGGTTCCAGGCTGAATCAGATCCGTTCTGGGCCGCGGGGTTATGGTTCTGAGGAAGTGTTAGTCGGTCTACGCTCAACCTGCCAAGACGGCATCATACAATATAGTCCTTTGCGATGTACTTGAAAGCCTCGCTGATGTCCTTCTTGTAGATGAAAGCGTGCGCAAATGCTTCTGAGCGCGCTTTGGTTTGCGCTTCAGTGGTGTACGCATTACGGACGCATGGTGCTGGCTTGACGGGTTGTGCTTGACGCACTACAAGAACGTCATTCTCGTTGGAAGTTTCTACGGGCGCAGCGAGGATGCTCAAAGGCGCAAGCAATGCGGAGAGGATGAGAGTGACGCGCATTGTGGACGTTTGGATCTGATTGAAGCAGGCAGTTTCGATTCGAGGTCTGAACAACCTTCCAGAAGACGAGGACACACCGATGCGTTTATAGTCAGGACGACACGGATGCAAAAGATACATTCCGTGGTACCTGGATTCGTCATTCAGTCAGTAATCCCAGTTTACCCAATCTACGCGGTAATCTCGTATACGATCTAACAGGCCCTGCCCCGCCGGTTCTATCTCGGTGCTACGCAACGTTGACAAACGCGGCCTTTGACAGTATACTATCGCCATCTGGGCAACGTTATCATGTTCTTGGTGCACTTTCATGGCTCCATGCATTGTTCGGCAGTTGCCCCGCCAAGGAACGGTATAGCCGATCCTTGTGCGTACGTGGTTCAGCGAAGGATTTTGCCGAAATGATGTGCCACGCCGCAGTCTGTGAGTGACGAACCGGGCCGAAGGTGAGCCGCAACAAGTAATAATTGGACGTGCGACATCGCCGCCCAGGATAAACACCACGGTGGCTTCAAGTTTGGAATAGAGACGTCAAAGCCCAAGTTCCAGCAATTACATTTCAATTACTGTCAACGTAACGACAACCTGCAACGCGTGGGTGCCATCGATAACAATCCTAGTCTTGATAGTTCTACACAGGGATGGCTCAACAGAAAAGACTCGAAACAGTGCGAATTGATTGTACGGCCCTTCTCGACATCTAGGCCTTCGTGATTCCCCAAAATTCGTTTCAAAGCGAAGCTGCTTTGTCATGCCATACTAGTACCGACGCTCTCCAACGACGAAACCGATCAAGCCCAAAGGGGCGTGACTAATCACTTTAGCTTTGTTTGCTTGATCTCCCGCCAGCAGAGCATCCACCGCAGCGCTCTAATCATATTGCTTTCGTCGACTCGTGTACATTGTATCTTCTACCGTGAAGCCGCGGAACTGCGCCAGCACTGCAACGTCATTGTCCCTCTGATCTTGTCATTGGCACTGTCTCTTATACGCTGATAGGTAATCAGGCCTCTCTGTAATCTCAAGGTGGAGACGATGTACAACGCTGGCTCAAATTCCGGGAGACTTTGGCAGGCACTTGGTCGTTATTTCAAGCCCCCCAGCCTTGTCCTTGCCCTCAGCACTGCATGCACGATTGTATTAGGCGGCGAAAGACTCACTTCTCACATCATACTTCGTGCCCGATTCAAAAGAACATCTCAACCTACCCTTGAAATATGCCACCTGCAAGTGAATGTCTTAGCAGCGGCTTTCTTTCGGTTCAAGCCCTCGCCTTTGTAGACTACGCAACTGTGACCCTCAGTCATACCAAGCAGAGCCTCAGCCAGCTAGCTACTTCCAATCCATTCCTTCAATATTATTACTGCTACCGTTCTCGTATCATTGGTGGCCGCGTTGAATGCCGGGTTCTTGCTGAGGTCCTTGCGGTGCTTGTTTGTAAGCTTCCTAGCAACTTTCTGCTTTTTGGTCTAGGGCGTGGGCCGTGGGGGTCTCGATCATCATCCATGCTAACTGTCGGCTTGAGAAAGGGACGTGTGCGCTGAGGAGAGGTCCCATCGTGTGAGGATGGTGTGATTTACCGCGCTTGTGATCCAGTGGCATGAAACGTGCGACAAGGGGAGTAGTTTTCCCCATGACTTTGGCGGTAACATCACAGTTATTACCCAGCCTGAATTGTGTGAGTTTCTCAGAGAAACAGCCGTGGCTTGTCTCAAGCCCGGAGACTTGAAGTCTTGCTCTGGTATGGGGGTGCAGAGACGAGGAGCGGCGTGATCTGCAATTGCACGGAGGTGGATAGAAGGTGAAGGCCGGTATCTAAGAGTCTCGGCATTGCAAATACGAATGGTAAGATACAAGTACAGTGTTTGTTACGTTCAACGGCTACATTTATGTCTACGCTCACAGTCAATACTGCAACCTCAACCATTATATTTGCATCTAATTGACTATAGCCTGCTTGAAAAGGGCAAAAAGACCAGCGTTGTTGCGCCCTTGAGCGTCATCTGTAAGCTTACTGGTATTCCTCTGTGTTAGAACTCCAAGGCGTATAGTTTGTATGAATTTCTGGCATAGAATGCTGGGGCCACAGTGGTATACAGCCTACTAATGTGCCAACCTTGTTTGGTTTGTTCTTCGACTGTCTTCCTAGTAATCCGCACATTCCTGTATCTCTGCTGGAGAGCTTTTCTACCAGTTTTCTCGCGATTGTGCCAATAAATCTATCCAAGCAGTGCGGATTAGTACATAAATTGTCCTATTCGTCTAGAGCTGCAATCTTGGCATTGAATTCCTGATTTTCTTGGATATGCTCCGCTGTGTACATCTTCAAGCCTATTAACGCTAGTACCTGTCTTCTGGTGCAGCAGCCTCCCGTGTATTGTCTATTACTCCGACAGTGAATTGCATAACATTCATCTGTTGTATGCTGTTTGACTAGAACTGATGCTGTCATTTCAAGACATACTGCTTGTAGCAAATCAGTGTCATTAAAACAGTTAATCATACTGATGCACTCGATTGTGATCTTCGCGTTTAGACCTGAAGACAACGCCGGCGATTCATGCTGCCAAGCTCCTGAAAGACAATTAATGATGTATGCCTTGGGAGCGTACATCAACAGCGGGTTTGGCTGCGTATGAGCAGGCTATGTTACAGACTACTGGGTAGTGTGTTGCATTGCACATGTGCTTGATACAACGCTAGTCCAGCAGGAGAATATCGTGCGGCTTAGAGGTTTGTTTCCGGATAGATTTTTAAGATGGCAGTTGTCGGGCACCAAGTCCGGGGCCGAGGAAGGCACGGTAGAGTGGACTAAGCGAATTTACTTGTTAAACAGACGTGAGGCTTGACGGGCTTCATTTGGGATGGAAGTCATGATTCGCGACTGGCGGGACGCGTCAAGACATTAACGACCGACGCTCTGTGGAAGGAACACATCGTGCATCTCCCAATCACTGAGACTGCAGCATAGCTTGTTCTGAAGTTGAAGTGGATGAAGTAGCTATGATTCAGTGAGCCGGCGTGCAAGTCTACGAGGTTGCTTCGAGCACCCATGAGGTCAACGAATCTCTAATGGATGTTAGAACATGACATCCTGAACCATTATCGTGGCTACGACAGGATTGCTAGCCTGAGGTATTAGCCTCAAAGCCATCATCGTCCCCACATCCTTATCGTGCGCGTCCCTTTACTACTTGCCACGCTTTCACAGAATGCTGGAGCCAGCCCATAGTTTTCCAAATGATATCGTTAGTATCAATGCTAGCTAAGTAGGAGATCTGCATCTCCTTACGTTGTTATAAGCAGATTTGTGCGCCAACTCGATCTACCTGATTTGTGCATCTACTACAGGTTCAAGTAAGACAATGTGTATGTATTTCTGTACAGGTAGATATTTCTTTCTAAAAATTGATGCATAGGGTGCAGGCGCTCAGGGAGTACGAGACACTAGTCAAGTAGGCACAGACAGCAGTATAGCCATTTGCCTGATGAGAGTAGGTATAGAATTAGGTCAATATCTGCAATTCTAGAATGTGGAGAAGAGACGATGTTATGTGTTAAGCAGAGTCACCTACTCCAGCAGGAGCAATGTGTGCCCAGTGCACCCGCCTTGATTGAAGGATATTGTTTCTTTACTAGCCTCGCCTCATTACCGCAATCCCTCGAAAATCTGCCCCTCTGCGTAAGTTTCCACGCGTGGACTGGCCGTACCTCAAATATGCTCTAGAAATTCTCAAAGCCGAAGCCCTCATAATCGAAACCGAAATCTTGCCGCTGCTAACTGAAACGAAAATGCATCGCTGAGTGGTATCGCGAAACAAGTGGACCCCCAAAGACACTGATAAATCGTAAACGCCTCGCTTGTAATGAATGACCCGAGTTGTGTGGCAAGTGATGAACTCAATGATACACGCTTCGTCCTCTCTTCTCTACATTGTGCTTAGTACCTCAGCTTCCCCAGGAGACTGAAGCAGTATGCGCACTCCCGCTCACTCTTCATCTGCACCATGAAGACTCTCGCTCTCGCGCCCAGCACACCACCCGTGTGCGCGACACCTCCGACTTGACCTGCTGCGTCGATATGGTCTTCCCAGACGCTCACTGCGATGCCACTCCGAGCCACGCGCTCGAAACACGTCTCAGATAGTGTCACGTCGAGCAAAATTTCGCCCTTGCTCTTTCCTGTCACGACAATACGTCGTTCTTGTGTATGATCTCGTGTTCCCGGTGCGCGCTGACGTGGATTGGTTGGCGAAGAGGGGACGCTAGGGTTGGGCGAGGGCAGCATAATGGTCAAGCGGGCGCTACCCATGTCGCGCCATTTCTTCATTGATTCTCGTTCGTAGAGACGACACTTTGTGTTTGTTATACCGGCGGGTGCGCCAGGGGCCCTTCCAGCTTCGGGGGGGGTCAACGATCCAGAATCAGGACGTGAACCGCTGTCAAAGGACCCCGTGCTGCGCGAACCAAGCGTAGAGTCGCGAACGCTGAACATGCCGTGCTTGCCGAAGGAGAACCGGCCAAGTGCTGATTTGAGCGCAGTGTTCATTGTGCCAACGGAGGACTCGGTGGCGGCTGAGATGGAAGCAGCGCGTGTGCTAGTCTTGCGGTAGCTGCTTCGGCGGCCTAGGGTTCCTCCGAGCCACCCAGATGACGATCCGGCATTTGTCCGAGCTGCATTCTGTCGGTCCATGGCATCAGCCCAGCTTGTCTGTCCGTACGGACCTCGTGCGTTCTGGAGCGCCATGTATGTTGGGTTGTTGATGCGCGACTGGTTGATCATGGCATAGAGTTGCGCGCATTCGGCCGGATTGCGGCTCCGCAACATGATGTTGTTGCCAGTCTGAATGCGTGATTCTCCGGTGGGTGGGGAGCGAATGGATATGTCAATGGCTGTGGACTTGCGCAGAGGAACCAGCGGGGTAAGCTCAACCGCAATCAGGGGAGCACGTCCTTCAGTCTGGATAATCTCGTCGCCGTCGGCCATGAATGGTTTGGAGTGATGGGCAGTGATCTCAAAGACTTCAATCTTGCCTGGTGTCACCACGATGCTGCACTCGTCTGGATGCAAGCTGTCCCATCGGCCTGCTTCAGACCATGCGAATATGGAGGCAATGGCCTTGGAAGCCTTGCCTGAACCTTGCGGTACAGCTCGGTATGGCGTGTTGGACGCCGATTGTGACGGTGTGATGGTACCGTTAGGAAGCGTGTAGATTGACGCTGGAGGTGATACTTTGGGGAAAGCCTTGGTATCCTCATCTGGCTTCTCCGCAGTAGTAGTGGGTGGCTTGGACTGCTTTCCGCCAGAGAGTTGACGCGGTGCGAATCCACGAGGTCCGGGATATCCTATTGGCATCAAAGGCATGGGAACATCGTCATCAAGCTCATCCTCGGATGAATCAGACGTGAGACTCTCCTGGCCGGACTCGCCCAGCTCTTCGTCAGAGACAACATCCTCTTCGCTCTCACTAGAACTTGATGAAGTAGACTCTTCGGTACAAGTTGATGGCTCGTATTCATGCTTCAGGGGTGAGGATGAGCGGCGTTTGTTCTTCCATCCTGGCAATGAGGGTGTGAACACTGGTGTTTTAGAACCCTTCAATGTGACAGGTGTTGCAGGGCTTGGGGATCGATGTGGCGGCGTGGGAGGTGGCCCGGCGGCATCGTCTTGGAGCATCGTATCTGCATCACCTTGGCGAGATTTCTTTTCCAACTTTGATGGTGCAGATGCTGGGCCATCTCGGAACTTCTTGGGTGGTTCACGTGGGCCTCTGATGGGTGTTGAAGGTGTGCTTGTCTTCCTCTGCCTTGGTATGCTCGGCAGTTCCAGAGAAGGCACAGAGGAAACCCTTCGATGTGCCTGCGGCCTCTGGGGTGACGGGGGCGAGCCTGGTGGTGACAGGTCGCTAGGTTCGATGGTTCGGTCATCAGACTCATCAGACTCATCAGAGTTGTCCACATCTGATAAGGGCATCCATACGCTGTAGCCCGTGCTTGATGACGATACAGTTGATGCGTTAGCTGGGAGAGACTGGGGTCGACGCTTGGTTGATTTCCTACGTGGTTTGGGAAGCTCCTCCGCAAGGGGGTTGTCATTGGGCTCAGGATCCTCAAGCGTAATCTGTCGCGATGGTCGAGACGTGACAGGGGAAGGTGCGTCTTTGGCTAAACGCTTTGTCGCTCTGGCTCGCTTGAGGCCGGATGGCGAGGCATTACCAGCCATACGTACTGCCTCATTCAGACTGCGAGGTGTACGATCGGCATCTTGATCCGGGCTGACTGGCCGGGCACCTTCACTCACTACATGACGCTGTGGCATGTCATTCTCATCGTAGCCCATGGTGACATTAGAATACTCCTCGCTTGGTGGGGTAGTTGGCGACATGATGCGAGACTGTCGGCGTCGTTCGGGCGTGTCGTAGTTCCACACCTTGGAGACCTCGGTGTGCTGTTCACCAATTGGAATCTCAATCTCATGCGGACTTGGAGTTCTACTCTTCTGTGGTATCGGAGACTGAGTACCGGCTGACAATAGGGATGATGAAGCATGACTGCTTGAGGGTCGTGGTATCCCAAGTCCAATGGCACTCGGAGACTTGCGTATTTCAGAAATCTGGGGCGGTATTGGGTGCAGTCCGAGCATCTGCACCCAGTCGAATCCGGCTTGTTCATCGTCAGTCAAAAGCGACATCACCTCACTCCACTCGGACCCGTCTGCCTGGTTTCCGCGAATCATCACAATGATTTCTCCCTGTGCATCACCGTTGCGGGCTGAACATTTGCTCAATTGGATGGGTGGGAGCAGAAGCCAACGCCCGGTCGGATCGACTTCGCAGATGAGTATATCACCTCCGGCTCCCGTGCCTGGCATGTTGTCGCGGAGTAGTATCTCGACGCGACAGCTGATTTCCTGGCCACTGGAATGGTACAGGTGGAGATCAAAGTGATCTCTGGCTCTCACGCATCGCTTAGGATCGATGCGTACACCAGCGAGGGGAGCTAAACTCCGAGGATCGCGAGAGCGTGTAGGGTCTATACTAGCGGCAGCTTCATCTTCAAGCCGGGCTTGCTCATCGTTGGATCGCTTGCGTGCAGCAGCCACGAGGTCTTGGAAGATGGTCGCGATATTCTCAACTCGCTCGGATGGTTTTACATGATTGACGCCCTGCGATGATATTAGTATGAACCTTGCAGTGTGACAATGGGTGGAAGCATACTCTCAAAGTCTTGGCTAGATACTTGAGGCGTACGAGGGGTCGCTTCAACATGTAGGCAACGTCGACACGCTCTCCATCGCCATTGACAACGTAGCCCTCGGCATTACGTGGCATACCTTCATCCCAAGGAGCGCCGTCATCAGGACCATTGACGACCTTGGCTGGCTTGAACGGATCGTCGTCGGCGGGGGCGAGGCTAATAACCACGTCCTGAAAGCCGAGTCGCCAGGCTGCAATGTAATCGGCATAGACGCGTTGGGCGCTCTGAGCCCACGACACAAATGCATCAGAGTCCTCTTTGGGGACGCGTTTATGCAACGTCTTGAGGCGTTCGAGACAGACACCCATGTTCACAATTGGCTTGGTAACGTCATTCGGGTCAGTGGTAGCGGAGCGAGAGAAAAGGCCGGCCGCGACGGCTGAGTCGGACTTTGAAAGGACGCAGCTGAGGAGCACAGGAATGACACCGTCGACGATTGTGCGAAGCTCGCGCATGTATTTTGCCTCGTCGGAGGTCAGTTCCCGCATAATGTCCTCAATGGTAGCAGTAGCCAGTCGACTTCTGTTGGTGCGGATGCTTCGAGCGGACATGATGCTCTTCGTGCCTGCCGCCTTGGGCATGGAAAGTACAGAAATCAGGTCGGCATGGCTGGCAAGTCGTTTCCGCCTGGTGCTTCTGCGGCTGACAATAGTCGATGTCTCGGGGTTCAGCAGCGAGCCGACGTCTGACGCAGTCACCCCTGAGATGACGCTTTCCTCATGCACAGTTTGGAGGTATTCTGATTCCGTAACCTCAGAAGGAGCGCCCTGTGTCCTGGTCGCGGATGACTCGACCGATACTATAGTGGAGAGCTTCTTGCCTCTCGAAGGAAAACCGCGTTGTATTGAGAGTGGACGTGGTCGCAGTGGAATGTTCTCAATGTCTATCGCGGATGCATCTACCGAAGAAGAGACTGCGGATGCAGTGTCCACGTCATCTTGTGGGTCATCTACGGACGTAGTCTCTCGAAGTGGCGATGACATGGAGCGACTCTTGGTAGGAGAGTGCTGGCTCCGTCTGGCACCGCGGCGCTTCAAGGTTGGTGTTGGGGTGAGCGACACCTCGCTCTCAGTTGCTTGAGCTGTCGACTCGCTCGTCACCGTCGAGACGACTGTCGATGGCGCATCATCTACCGACTGGGTATCCACTTGTAATTCACGGCTGCGCTGTCTGCGTCGCCTTCTGCTGCCACTCCCGCTGCTGCGTCGTTGTCGTGACTGTTCCACGGGCTCATCTTGGGTGTCAGTGGACGTGGTGACATCTGACTTGTCCTCTTTCGGCTGCAAGTCGAGACTGGACATGGAGTCCTTGGAAGTTCGTCTGCGCGAGCCTCCCTCGACAAAAGGATCCGGTGTGCCGCTGAGCCAGGCTTCTAAGCGGTTTCCAAACGTTTTGGTGGGCGGTGGCGTCGTCTCCACAATCGCTGGCTCTGCAGGAGTCCTGGCGACATCGTCATCGTTGGTCCGAGGCCACGACCTACGACTCCGTCTACGCGATGGTTTGGGCGCTACTTCTGGCCCCTGTGGTGGTGGTGGTGGTTGTGGGGCAACTACATCTTCATCGTCTGTACGTGGGTACGATTTGCGGCTTCGTCTGCGAGTGGGGGTTGACTCATCTCCAAAGACGTTTCGTGGCGATTGGGCTGCTGTGCGATCGCCCTGGCTCCGTGGGCGTCTTCTTCGCCGTCTTTCTCTGATCTCATCGTCTCGTGGCGACGTAATGGCGGAGATGCGGCTCTTGGGGAGGCTGGTAGGTTGGCTTTCTTCGTACTCGACCGTGACGACGTTGGCGGGATTCTCGGTCAAAGCCGATTCCGATTTGTTGGTCCTTCTGTGCGTGTATGGCGTCGTCTCCGTCGGCTCTGGTGATAGCGACCCCCGCGGCGATGTTCGTGCCCGCCGTCTTCGACGCACCTTGACAATTTCGGTCGGATCAGCGTCTGCCTCGGGTGAAGTCGGTGCCCCTGCACGCTCCTCGTTTTTGATGTCTTTGGCGCTACCGGAGCCACTGCTTATGGGGCGCTGCTCGTTGTCTGCGCTCGATGGCTTCGACGGTCTCCGTTGTTTCGGGGGCGCTTTTGTCTGTCCTGTGCTCCGGCCAACATAGGAAACGAGAGGCAGTAAAGGGTTTAGGGGCGGTGTGTTCGGCGCCGCTGGCTTGACCTCCTTGACTTCCTTGACTATGGGTTTGTCGTTTTTGATAATCTTCGAGGGCCGCACCCACGCGTTGGGGATCGTCTTGGGCGGCGGGCGGCCCGTCTCCTTGGGCGGCGACTGCTTCTGGCGCCAGTGCGAGTCGCTGATGACGCGCTTCTTGGGCGCGGTGGCGGTGAGCAGGTCATCGTCGAGCGGGTTGTGTGCCACGGGGGTCTTGACCGCGCTGTTGGGGCGTTCGGGGCTGCTGTCCACCGACTTCTTTGCGGTGTGTGAGGGCTTCCAGTTGGGCTTGTCGTCGAGGGCCCTGTTCTTGGGCGTGGTCGGGAGCTTTGGCGAGGCGGCGGGGGGCTTGCTGGTGGTGTCGGGAGCTGCTTGGGCGGGCGGTGTCGATGCAGGTGCAGATGCGGATGCGGATGCGCCGGGGGTTGGGGTGGGTGCCGCGGGCACGTCGGACTCGACGTCGACCTGCCAGCGCTTGATCTTGTCGCGCACGTTGGCGGGCTTGTTGATGCCAATGGCCTTGGCGAAGTCGCTGCCATTCATCGTGTGGGTCGTCTTGTCCGGCGCGCCCTTGCAGTTGTTGTTGCCCGCAGTGCCATTCTTGGTGAGTGCAGCCGGGCCGTCAGGGTCAGTGGGCGGCGGCGAGGCGGGCATCGAGCCGCGCAGGCATTGGAGCTGGCGTGGGCGTGTGGCCGTGGGCGTGGCCGTTGTGTTTTGGTGGTTTAGCGGCGATGGGCGCGGGGGGTGGTTGTCTGCTGAGCTGCACGGCGCAGTGGGTGTGGGCGTGAGCGTGGATGTGGGCGTGGACGTGGGCGAGGCGTGGGGACAGCGAGCGTGCGGAGGCGAAGCGTGGTGAATGCAGTCACCCCATCAGGTGCTGCGGCTGGCGGCTGCTGCTCGGGCGTGGTGGTGCGGGTGCAGAGGAAATGGACAGTCGAGTCTGGACGGTGCGTGCGTGCGTGCGTGCGTGGTGACGCCCAAGCCATGTGGAGTCGCTGGTCAAAAACAGGGCTGCTCAGTGCTTTCCCACCCAACGCTGCCAGCCAGCTTTTCGTCTTCGGTCTGGTCTCGGGAAGCATCGACATCATCAACAACAACAACAACAACAACAACAACAACACATGCAGCATGACATGTACATCTAGTATCTATGTACACGCAAGACCATCTCAGCCAAAGAGACGAAAAGTACATGGGATCACGGTCCGCTTCTACTCCAACCTCTCCACCTCCAGGCTCGCCAGCACAAACGCTGCACTTCCCAGCACGCTGTTATACACAAGCGGCTGTCCAACGTAGTACTGCACCTCGTTAGCAGTCACCCTCGTGCATTTCTCTTGGTTTCCCCACACCTACCTCAAATGTCCCCGTAGAGTTCAGACTGCACACTCCCACCGTGCCGTTCCACCCCAGTGTCCGGCCCCCCTCGTCTACCACAAACGTCGCAGCCAGATACTTGTATGCTCTTCTTGCCATGTTCGTGTACTCTGTCCCCTTTGTGTCTTGTAGCAAGCCAAGTCGTACTCCCTTGAGGAGAGCGTAGACAAACATGCTGCTCCCACTACTCTCCAGGTAATTGCCCTGGCCATCTGCTTCATCTAGAACCTGCCACCACACCCCCGACCTTGCATCCCGTGTCGGTTCTTGCACGAGGCTGCTAGCAAGCCGTGCAAATATTTGTGAGAGATAGGTCTGCGCGCTACGATATTCAGGGGTCGAGGGAAGCATTTCATAAGTGTCGACAAGCGCCATGACATACCATCCCAAACTCCTCCCCCAAACATGCTGACTTGCACCCGTGGTATTACTGGCCCATACCGCCGTCTTGGATGCATCGTAACCGTGGACCAACAGCCCCGTCCCTGTGTGATAGCAACGTAGCCAGAGGGTGGAAAGTTGGAAAAGTACATCGTCGAGCGCTGTCGTGTTTACCGGCGACTGAGACAGCGAGTATGCGCTAAGGAACGGAGCGAAAGAGTACATGCCATCTAGATAACCCCAGTGCGGGTACACGTAGTACCAGAGACTTTGATCGCTGTTGCGTGGTTGCAGGTTGATGGAACTTCGCAGGGCTTCCGCACCGTTGAGGTACTTTGCTTCGCCCGTCGAGTTGTATACATCGAGCAGGCCATTTCCGCTGCTGAGGCGGTCCAGGGGATAAGTTATATCCCTCGTCGCGTTCGACACTGTAGTTACCACAGAGCCGACGGATTCCGTTATGTAGGCTGTGACTCCAGCGGCGGATGAGTCCTGTGGGTACTGGAGGATCAGTTGGGTGAAGGCTTTCTGGACGAAACCGGCTTGGAGGAGAGCAGATCTGTCAGTCGAGTTGGCGAGGATACCCTGATGACGCGACATGATACTCTCAGCCATTCGAATCGAGTATCTCTGGCGTGTGACATTGTCATGTCGGGCGAGTGCTGGAGTGAGTGCAATAAGGGCTGTGATGAACCCGACGCCTGTCGACAACATACTGTGAAGGTGGGCTGCGTAGGTATAACACAGGCTGCTTGGTGTCTAGAATTCAACATATTGCGAGGGGCGTATGGGACATATATTCTACGGTGTAGGACTCGACTCTACAAGCTCTCGCCCCCATGATATCCCATCCGATGCCGAACCAAGTGGACTTTTGTATATCGGAACGTTCCGACTGAACGAATGACCTGCGTGCTATACCAGCAATGTGCCAGCATCAGCCAACTGTTGAGCAAGACGGGCCGAAACATACCGTACTTTTGCAGGAGTACTCCCCTATAGCCCGTGTGAACGAGGCTAAGCAACCTCCCTGTGCACGCGGAGAATAAAAGCGCTGTAATCTCTTATATTATATCCTAATTAACTAATAGAAATTAGTCTATAATAAATGCCTAGAAAGGATATATAGTGTTTAAGAAAGTTTAGGAAATAAATAGATTACTATATTCTCTACCCTTGGTATAACTAGCTTAGAGCAGGGCTACGTAAGCGCCCTACAGGACTAAAAGATACAGCAAAGGCGGAACATGCAATCAATGCGGTCATCACGACACGGACCGCTACATCCAACGCGATACAATCGACCCGGAATTACAATCATCTAGATCTACATGGTGCGCGCCCAACATGCGCAATTTAATTGGCACAGTACCCTGTACTGTGTGTACAAGCAGAAATGTCGCTTTTCTCTATACCAGCGCAGCCTCGGAACAAAACAATAATCTGCAGATGGCATGTACTGTGTACATCACGAGCACCTCTCTCCTGGTTGCTCATGTCCTTCCGGCGCAACTTCGGCGCAACACCCAACTCCCGATGCTACCAGCTTCCCCTATGTGCTCTTCTTGACGTAGCCAGCCCTAGTGGCACGATCCATGAGTTTTGCCGCATCGTTGACAGCGGCGAATGCGCTCCAGGTAGCCATGACACTCTGGAACATGAGGTATCCGGGGATGACGATCCAGAAGGCGTTCATGAGGACAAAGTAGCCCCAGTAGTAGAACAGCTCTGGGCGCGAGTATGACAGGTCGAGGATGTAGTGGTCAAACAGCGAGGTTGCGTAATAGAGGACATCGCCGTAGAATTGACCGAGCGAGACGATGAGCTGAGCCGAGTAGCGGAGCGGATGGTCGATGGAGATGAGGTAGGCGGTGAGGAAGGAACCAGGGCCCCAAAAGACCTGTCATGGACGTATTAGCGGTGCGAGAATACAATTTGGACATTGGACAAACATACAGCCGTGACCGTCTCCATGCACAAGACAAAGGCATCCTGGGTCAAGTACCGCGAGTCGCTCAGGGCGTACTCCTTCCACAGCTGGCCAAACAGGTCATTGGCGCCTCCCATGTGGCGGAAGTTGTAGGCGAAATAGCCTTCGAAGAAGGAGTGGATGCAGCCGCAGAGGACGAACCACATGATGGCTGAGAGGTCCCCCGTGCTGGCATTGGGGCGCGTTCGCTTGACCATGGCGTAGGTGCAGCTGAAGATGACAGCAATGCCGGCACTGAACATGGTGAGGAGCTCAAGGGTACCCCATTTGTTGGCCAGATAGCCCACGATCTCGACCTCGAGGGGGTAGTAAGGGTGCTCCCCAGCGGGCAGGTGCGAGAAGTTTGCGGCAGCCATTGCGACGAATGTGGTAGGTGCAAGGAGGAGGAGGAGGAGGAGGAGGAGGAGGAGGATGAAGAAGTACGAGAGGAAGAAGACGGGGGACAGGGGGTGGACCAAGGCGACCGCAGTGTCAATGGCAGTGTCAATGGCAGTCCCCTATCGCACGTTGGTGTCGTAATGGCTTGAGGGAGGATCCAAGTTGGGCACAAGGTCATTTGGAAAACTCTGGGGCAGCTGGAACATGTCACGCACTGGTGGCTGCGCTTGGACGGCCAGCAAACAGGGATCATGCCCAGGTGGGCGCGCTTCGCGACAGCGACCACGAAAGCATGTGACTCTGCCGGTGGCAGACGCCCATGATTGACCCCTCCCTCGCCTCTGTGCATTGATGCATGCGCCTATATCATCGAGTCTCGGCCTCGCTCGCTGCTTGCAGCTGCCCTCACCCGCGCGCACGCCGCCATGGACCTGGTCCTCTCCGTCAAGCACGGCGGAGCAAGCAGTGGACTCCCTTGGCGGCAGTGGGCGTCTACGGCGTCTTACTGTTTCTGGTCAAGTCGGCCATCTCATACGTAGGTGATGAAAGGTGACTTGGAACAGGTGGACCGCCAGTCCAGGGCCGTCTACGACCTGTCGCAAGTCCGACTGCGAGGCCATCCATCCATCTCTCCCGCCGGTCCATGGCTGCGCCGCACAAGACGGGCCCGGGCCTCACGAGTCGCCTCGTGGGTGCATTGAGAGTACATGGAGAGTACATGGAGAGTCCTGGTGAGAATGACGGGCCTAATACACGAGCACTGGGTGTCCAGGTCCGTGTTGGTTCATAGGCATACTGTACCATGTGGACTGTGGACAACGACCCCTCATTAGCCACTGGGCATGCATGCACCGGCCCAAGATCCCATCGCCTAAGGGCGACTGCGAACCTCGGCTCCACCCGCACCCCCAGGAACCCCAGATTCCATCATCATGGCTTCCCACTTTGGTCAACAGACGTCGCCATGTCTCAACCGCCCAAGTGGCAGCTGATAGCTCGTCGGAAACGGGATGCGCAGATTGCCCGCATCCCGCCTGCGTGGCAATTGCACAGCTTGCCCACAGCCAAAATCACCAATTACACGGGCATCCCACGCACATGTGGTCTTTTGACAGCAGAGGAGCTGAGCATCACAGAGGACTATGACGCGACACGACTGGCTCACGCAATTAGGGAGCGCACATTGACCTGTATTGATGTTGCAAAGGCCTTTTGCAAGGTAAATGGGAAACCCATGACACCCACCCCATCCAACAGTGTACTCACAGGTCAACAGAGAGCCGCAATCGCACATCAACTCACCAACTGCCTCACTGAGATTTTCTTTGACGACGCGTTTCAGCGCGCAGCAGAGCTCGACGTCCATCTAGCTTCCGGCAACCCTCCCCTGGGACCTCTCCACGGTGTGCCCGTGTCTCTCAAAGATACGTTCAAAGTTCGCGGCTATGACGCATCCATTGGTCTCGCCAGCCTGGCCTTCAACCCTGCGACTGAGAACAGCGTTCTGGTTGATTGCTTGCTGAATGCTGGAGCTGTGCTATACTGTAAGACCAATGTTCCACAGACCTTGATGGCCTTGGATTCCCACAACAACGTATTCGGCCGCACCATTAACCCTCTCAACACGGCTGTCACGGCTGGCGGGAGTTCCGGTGGGGAGGGTGCTCTCCTCGCGATGCGTGGATCAATTGCTTCTTGGGGCACAGACGTGGGAGGTAGCATAAGAATCCCTGCGCTGTGCAATGGAACCTTTGGGATTAAACCTAGCTGGGAGCGCATACCCTACGCTGGACAAGAGGGTGGAATGCTTCCCGGACAAACCAAAGTTGGAATTCCAGCTAGTGCAGGACCACTGGCGCATTCCATGCGCGACATTGAGCTCCTCTTGACTGCTGTAGCCGCACAGAAACCGTGGACTGTAGATCCAGATGTCGTGCCCGCGCCTTGGTCTTTTGTCACAGCTGCCAAGAGGAAGCTACGAATTGGCGTGGTGAGGAGGGACGGTGTTATCGATCCTCATCCACCGATTGCGCGTCTGCTCGATGAAGTCAAGGGCAAATTGCAGGCTGCGGGTGTAGAAGTCGTCGAGATGGATATTACTCGACTCTTCTCCCAATGCCAGTCCCTCGCAAACGCCATGTTCGGTGTCGAGGGAGGAAACGCCATGTTTGATCTTATAGAAGCTACAGGGGAGCCGCTCTCGCCTTGGCTCTCCACACGGCTCAGGCGTAAACCACCGATGGAGCTCCCCAGGGTACAGGCACTTCACGGTAGACGCGAGAAGCTACAGAGAGAGTTCCTTAGAATTTGGAAGGATGCCCATGGTGAAATCGATGCGTTCATCTGCCCAGTCGCGCCACATCCAGTTCCGCCTATTGATCGTTACAATGGCGTGAGCTACACGAGTTCGTTTGTGCTTTTGGACTATCCTGCTGGCACTGTACCGGTACGAACCTTCACAAAGGACGACATGGCAGGCGAGATGCCAGCTACAAAGCCAATAAGTAATTGGGACAAAGCTAACAGGGAGCTATGTGAGTACTAATTTGGGTGACTACGGTATTTGGCTAATACAAGAGGCAGGGACCAACTTTGACCGCTCTGTCTATCTCGATACGCCGCTATGCGTGCAGGTCGTGGCGCCCAAATTGCACGAGGAGCAACTAGTCAGTGCCATGACCACCATCGACGAGGTGCTTAGAGCAAAGGCTCCCGTGAGCGCGAAACTATAGGCTGTAGCAGAGCTTTGAGGCTCTGGGTGAAATGCAATACTCATTGATCCCAAGTACCTATGAGAGATACATGATCATGATCCGTTGAGTTTGAAGATGCGTCGAAGTATCCAACGGCGTGAAGGTCGTTGGTCACCATTGCTGGTCTAAAGTAGGGTTACATTGTTCAAGGACGAGCGTACCTGAATAATTCAAGATGAAGTTTCGTAATCTCAAGAACTGATTTATGGCTGTGCGCGCAGTGCAACTGCTCCATTACCCTCAGACATTGACCTATCAGCTCCCCAGAAACCTTCAACTCTGCAGGTTTCCTGCATTACCAATCACAATCATTCACAACATCACTCCAGGTTACTATCCTTGCATCCCTTCGGCGCAATTACCGGATTACACCTTGCAGCCTTGCCTCCCTTCAATCTAGCGGCATAGTCCCACCCCCATCGCGCACTCATCCCCCATGCCGGGAAATCTGTACTCACAACCTGTGCCCCACTCTCAAAAGCGCTATCCCTCATCTCTGTCGTACGGTTCAACACCGTTCCCATCGGTACGTCCGCACGCGTCCGCACAATGTATCCCTTACGCACAAGGCGCTGAATCTCGGCTCTATCGTTGCCGCGGGGCTCGTTATGCTTGATGATGGCGCCGTCTGGGGATCCTTCGAGCGAGTTTGTGAAGACTGTGCGGTTCTGAAGGGAGGGAGCAGACGAGCGGTAAAGCTCCCGGGGGGAGTTTGGGTCAGAGGGCATTGGGTCGTTGTCGAAGAAGAAGAGGAAGCGACCACGGATGTCTTTTAGTTTGGGCCAGCCGTGTTGGAGAACGGATTGTTCGAGGGTCAAGTTGCCCACGCGCACATCGTCTGGTCGGATGAGTTTCTTCGGCGGTAAGACGGACAGGATTTCGGCGTCGACGTGGAGAAGGCGTGGGAGTGTCCAGTTTGTGGCCTCGCCGGCACAGACGCCTCCGATGAGGCAGGCTGGAGCGTCGGTCTTCAGCTCGAGATCGATGATGATGGGTACGTGTTTAGGATTGGCGTCAGACCAGTTCTTTAGTTGTGTAAGACACTCAATAAAGGTGTGGCACACGGCGTCGGGGTCGAAGTCGGTGACGTGGAAGACTTTGATGCCCGGCTTCTTGAGTACGGAACCGTCGTACGGCGTGTTGTAGGCAGTCAGGTTGGACAGCGTCCAAATTAGCGGAGGATAGTAGAGCCCGCCCTTTTCATCCGAGTGCAAATCCAATTCGAAGGAGCGTACGGATTGGTGCTCAAGCTGGTTTTCAAGAGTTGCGTGCGAGTAGTAATAATCCTCAGGATGCGGGACCCATTTCTCGAACACTGTTCGTTCGGCCCGAGACACCTCGCGATGGTAAGAGTTGTGTGTGCCAGTGACTTGAATGTGGTTGAGGTGGATGTCAGCTTTCCGTGCCAATGCAGTCTCTGGAGCTTGTTAGTTTGTGTTGGTGCAAGAACGTCAGGTATTTTACGGGCAAAGAGCATGACGCTCGCAGAAGCCTTTTCACAATTAGCAGGCAAGTTTTGGATAACACGATGGACGTACCAATGGACCCAACATCATGATGTTTAGCTGGTCCTGGTACCGTATCCTGCGCAAGGAACAGGCGTAGTCACAACGAACACAAGACCTGTCAGACACAGAAGGCGACTTATATGCAATCCCAGCCCCATGTCACTCTACACACGATCCTGTGTACTAGGTCTAATCGAGTCCTGTCTAGACGCACATTCCTCTCCGAGGAACTTCCACATGCATCCGACGGGCTTCCTAATTGGCCGAGCCCACACCACGTGCAATGGTACTGTGGGCCGACTCCGAGTACAAGGTCAATGGAAACAACCACATGGACGCACGTGGAATTACAATAGCCCTCAACACGAGTGTGGTGGTGGACATGATTCGGGCGTGGTGATGTAGCAGGCTGAAGGTGGCTGGGCTGACATACCGGTACCTACCAGTATGAGGCGTCAGTTCGAAATCGCGGGGTAATTCAAGAACACTTCCATCGCGCTGCTCACACGTTTCTCGCCAGCCTCTCTGCTACAATAGCTCCTGAATTCTTGTAGATATTTTCAAAGTCAATTCATGACGAAAGTCGACAAGGGGACCATGCTTGTCATCTCAAATAGACATGATGAAAACAAGGCTTCAACGTTGAAGTCTTAAGGTATCACGACTAATGTCTGGTTACATCTTAATCCCTCATGCATCCATACCACCACGAGCTCTTCAGATGGATTCAGTTGCATTGTTCAAGGAGCACTATATAGATATCGTCATCTTCTGCAGTCTACCAGTCATACCTTGCCCCCCTCCTCGCAATGAACGCACCTACCTCCCCATCGCGCTTCCCCTCCACAATCTCCAAGATTCCCTGTGCACTTGTCTCGGAGCTCTCCAGGCCCATATCCTCCCTCGCTTTCCTATCCCTCCCAAAGTCTGTAACCACGTACCCAGGACAGTATGTCCAAATCTTGAACCCCTCGCCTTCGCTCTTGAGATGATAGTATTGGTATGCTGTCAGCATGTTCAAGGCCGACTTGCTCATGCGGTAGCCGGGATACTTTGCGCCAACGAACGCGCCATTGTGGTCAGACATCATGGCAATGGATCCCATGCCGGATGAAACGTTTATGATTCTGGGGTGGGTTGACTTCTTAAGGAGGGGAACGAGCTGGCTGGTCAGGATCGTGGGCCCATAGACATTGGTTTCAAATGTTGCGCGGAGTTGCTCTCGTGTGGGCCATTGGTCCTCGGGACCTTCAGGGCAGATACCGGCGTTGTTAATGAGAACATCGAGATGTGGGAAGTCGGCTGAGAGTAACGTGACAGCTGCGGCGATGGAATCATCCGAGTCGGCATCTAATTGCACAACGCTGAGGCTGCCTGCCGGGCGTGTAGTTGAAATATCTCTGAGGACAGCCTCGCCTCTCTGGACACTACGTGCGCCGATAATTATGTGGTTACTGGCAGATGCCTTGACAAGATACTTGACGGTATCCAGACCGATACCGTTGGTCGCACCTGATGACGTTAGAATCCCCGGCGAAGGTTCCTGCATTATTGGGCGTACCTGTTACCAATATGATCTGCTTGTCTTGATTGGTCGACATTGTGGACTTGCGTTCAAATAGTACAATAATAATGTTCTGTAGACTCTAAGTACGTAGGCAGGTTACCTGTATTGACTGTTAGCGGCTTTTAAGGAAGTGGGAAACCAATGCCTACCTAGTCAATCTATATAACCATAGCGAACTGCATTGCATGACGACTCGTACATCGCTCAGATATTCGGCCAATGTCTCCGGGCATGGAGATCCAATTCTGAGCACAACTCTGGCAGCTTAGGCGACGATCAACGTTGTTGTCCTACGAAAAGAGCCGGAGTTACGCTATCTCCGAGGGCTTTACTACAGAAGAAGACGATGTAGCAGCGGACTTAGGCGTCGCAACTTTCGGAATCCGTATATAATCTTGTTGAGGATGGCTACAGATCTTGGTGGCGACAGTGCAATAAACTAGACTTTTAATCAAATGGAATTCAAACATCTGGTAGCTAGGCGAGCGCGTGATTTGGACTAAACGGATGTACTAGGGTCTGTACAAACTACTAGCAAGGCCTCAAGCGTTGTTTAGAGTGTAGTGTAATAGCTACAAATCGTCTTATAGTAGACTTTGACGGCGTTATGGCCACCAAAGCCGGCGTCACTACTACTGTATTACTCTCTCACGCTACGACCGTCCATCTAGACGCTCAAGCCTTCGCCTCAGCGACTTCCCTCCTCTCTGGGCTGTGCTCGAAAGCCTTTGCCTTTTCTGGGTCCAGCTCGCCTCGCTCCGCCCTCTTCGAGTTGCTGAAGTCTACCTTTGTCTTCCACGCCGGCACACCTGCCAGGAACATTTCCTCTACATCTTCAAGTGTCTTGCCTGCTGTCTCGGGGAAGAAGAAGAATGTGTGGACCGCCATGGCTGCACAGAAGACTCCAAACACTAGGTAGACCTTCCACTTGATGCTGACGAACGCGGGCGGTACGAAATAAGACAAGGCGAAATTGAAAATCCAATTGAAGGCACTTTCGCTTGGGTTATTACTTGTTCATGTTGGTAAGATTGTGGGGGACTTACGTGGTGAGCGCGACAGCTTTGCCACGGATGCGAAGTGGAAATACTTCTGGCGGATACACCCAACTTGCAGGACCCCAGGTAGGCGCATACGAGGCGACGAAAAGATACGTGCACGCAATAACAGCACGGGCGGGCGCACCCGTGATTTCCCAAGATTGCTCAGCAACGTGGTTGAGACCACCCGGTGGAGCGGCGTGGCCGTAAGAAGCCATCAGACCAGCGTTTGTAAACATCCAGATGGACATGAGGATAGCACCAAAGACGAACATGGGGCGACGACCCCAGCGGTCCATGTAGACGAGTGCGGGAATGGTCATGAGGACGTTGATCACGTATTGAATGGAGGAGGCGACGAGGTTGATGTTGCCCGTCAGGCCGGCCATACCGAAGACGTAGGTAATATCTTGAACACGTTAGGGGTGGTTGCAACCTGAGGAACAGGTTTGTATACTTACAATACATCATCACATTCATTCCGGTCAGCTGCGACCAGATTTGTGTGAAGATACCGATATGTAGACGATTGAGCATGCGAGGGCGGAACAACTCAGCGACTGTGACATCGGCATTTTGACGTTCAAAGTCAATCATCTGGCGAATTTCATCGAGTTCCAGCTTCACGAATGGGCTGTTTGGATCTCCCTTGCCGTGGACGAGGGTCAGCACAGCCTGGGTCTCTTCCCAGCGATCGTGACGCGCGAGCCATCTGGGTGACTCGGGGAGGAACATGAGGCCAATGGCGAGGATGACAGCTGGGATCATCTGCAGACCCCATGGGACACGGAAAGCCTTGGGGCCCTCAAGGAAGGTGCAGCCGTAGCTGATGTAGTACCTAGGCTTGTCAGCGTCACAACACTGCGAGTCTGGCAATATGGTCCTTACATGATAAGAATACCCCAGGTGATAGCCCACTGCTGCGAACCAACTACACGACCGCGCTTTGAAGGAGGGGCGAGTTCAGACACGTAGACAGGGACCTGAGCGGAGCAGATACCGACTGAGATACCGTTGATGAAGCGACCGACGATGAGCATGCCAATGTTGACTGAAGCACAGGAGATGATGCTGCCAATGATCCACACCATGCAGCCGATCTGAATGGCCTTTTTGCGACCAAGCTTGTCGGTGAGGTAACCAGAGACAAGGGCTCCGACAAAGGAGCCTCCAGGCATGGCTGCCATGATGCCACCCTGAACTGTTGCAACGTCAGCATGCTGAACCAAAACGACTGCCATTCAATCGACGTACCATCTGCACGGGGGCCAGAGCACTGTGGAGGACCCTCGGGTCCTTGATTGAAGTAGCATCGGTATTGCTGGGTGGGCAGACTGCGTCGCGGTCAGTTGGGACAAAGGAGCAACATGCGATGAACCATACATGGCGCTCATGGAACTAATGTCGAAACCAAACAGTCCACCGCCAATGACGGCGATGGCCGTGATGCCGTAGATGTTGCCGATCTGATACATCCTTGCAGTGCGTCTCTCGGCAGCCTGGTGGGAGACGTGTAGAGACGATGCACAGTGCGCGTGGGCAAGGCCAAACGGGGTGGGAATTTCTGCACTTATATGCTGTCCCTGTTCTCGGGTCGGCTTTCACGCGAGTACCAGACGACCAGAACGTGGGAGCCCCGCAGCGGCCTGGTCTATTTTCCCAAGTAACGTGCAACTTCGGGGCAGCCTGACGACGAGCTGAAGTGCTACCTATCGCGGTATAGCCTCCGAGACCAGACACGCTGATTGGTGAAGACGAGGGGTGAATGGGGCGTGGCACTAGTGGCGCAATCAAGAAATATCAAGCCTGACACGATCGGGGAGCTCTAGTGCTTGTGCTGTGAATGAAGGACTGGGCCACTTGAGATGCGCATGTGGCAGAGCGGGAGGGATATTGCCGGTGCCGCATTCTACGGTTTACGGTTGGCTGTTGGCCGTTGAAGCCGTGGGTCGCCTACTGCAGCCTTGCATAAGTTATCGCACTCTACCATGATACTCGTGGGAAGACGGGCCCCCGTTGTTGGTTCCCAGCCGCGCTCAACACTCCTCCACAAAGCGAGTCCCCCATATCTCTCCATGTCTCCAGTCCCCAGGCGCCCACACGGTGCACCCCCGATCTTTCTCCTCATCTCGACAGAGTTTTCCTTGCCAGTGGGCTTTCTGTGGGTCGTTCAGTGTTGCAGAGATGAGGTTTCCACCGTTGACGTCACGCTTCGTCGCGCGCCAGTCAGCGTGGGCGCCTGCAGACAGCGGCCCGCTTTTCACTCTCGCGGGCGATGTAACCAGTTTCCCACTAGCGCCCGCCTCAGGAAAGGCTTGTGTCTGCCGAGACCCGACCATGGCATTGCCAGAGGCCGGTGACTGTTCTTGTGAGCTCACCGTCAAATATGTTCTACGCTCGGCACGAGATGTATACTGACATGGAATGTCGCAGACTAGCCCATGTCAATCGTCCACACGGCCCACGTGCTGCCCAGTACGGTGTGGGTACAAGTGGGCTACGCATCAATCAGGGACTTGATGGTGGCAACACCGAGGCTTGCACGCAACATCGACACAGCCTGCTGACAACCGTGCGTTCCTGTCACAGGGGAGCCTTCATGCAGGTACGACTCGAAGGGCCAAGAGAACGCTACCTATGTACATACTGTACATACTGTGTACTCCGTACTGTATGTACAATCAACAAGTTGGACGGGCCACTGAACCAACAACACGCTCTGGCAGCAGCCCCCCAGCTTTGCTTGCTCAACAAGCCTTCTGCTAACGCCCATTCCCACGGGTTATGCTTGAACAAACCAGCATGCTCACCCCCTTTTAATGTGCCTGTAGATGGTTGCGCATTTCAAGCCGCGGATGCACTACCGAATACGGCGTCTGAAGTGTCGATGAATACACAGCGTCTTCACTAGCCAAGGATTGTCCTTATCCCTGCCTCTGTGTCAACAAAAATAGCCAGGAATCTACAGTAGCAGCATTGATGTCTAGCTAGCTGACTACAACAGTATCAAAGCTTACGGAAGAACGCCTGGAGCTCTTGCAGTTTATAACCCCTGAACAGTAGTCTTATGGACTTGCCGTCTCCAGAAGGGGAGCGTGCAGATTTGTTAGTGAACCACATTGCAGAGTGATCAACATTCAGCCGTCAGTGATAAGCAGACAAGTTCGCAAAGTTCGAAGAGGTATTAGCATTAAGCTCCCGCCGCCTTTCTTTGGGGAGTGCAGGCGTACGTGTACATACTGCCACTCCTGTATGTACCCAGTGTCTTCCATCACTTACCCCCATACCAGCTTCTTCAGCGAGTACTCTAGTTGTTCCAGATATCCAGTCGTCTTCCTTGCATCCACAAGGCTAATAATGTCCTTCTCTTCCACTTCCAGCACCCGTTCCTTGCCATCGCTACGCCCACTGTCAACTTGATCCTCCTTGGTCACTCTATTAGCAACGCGTACAATCTCATCGCATACCGACTTCACAACCTCTACCTCGTTTTCTGGTGTTGTCGGAGCATTGCCAGACACGCTGCTGCGCGGTGGCAAAGCCTTGAAGGCCAAAAAGCGGCCGGTGCCAGCCCCACTTTGCTTTTGCTCTGCCCTGGCGTCCGGTGAATTGTTTGCGTCCTCTGTCGCATTGGCGTCCAACGCCCGAGTGTTTCGTCGCACCAATCCACCGGCCGTCTCGGCGCGGTAACGGATGACAAAACCAACGTTCTTGTCCGTGTCCATGTGACGTTGGGCCAGCGTTGAAGTAACGTACACACCACGCATGATACCCTGGACATCTTCGAGTCGAATGCGCTCAAACTCTCGTACTTTCTCGGTGCCCCAGTCTAATCTGCAAAAGTATAGGGCTTTGTTGGTAAGGAGGAGCACTGCCTCTTCGAATGTGGCCGTTTTGACTTGGTTCACAGACGTCGGTACGCTCAGAGTCCACCCATGAATCAGATCCTCATCGTGATCCTCAATCACAATACCTGCAGACCGATCAATGGCTTGTTGTCGCACCTTGCGCACGTCGATGAAGTAATCCGAGCTCTTCATATCGGCTTCGAATTCGGCAAAAATCGTGTCTGTGGCGCTACCGAGCAGATAGTCGATGACGGCCTGGGTGAAGTAGTCGTTGACGATGTTGTTGTAGTATCGCGTGAGTGTAAGTCCAAAATCGGTCAGAGCGCCGGTGAGTTGGCGTTTTCGTGTACGTGTAAAGTCTCCTTTTAGCGCAGCGGTACCGGCGTACTGGCGTGAGATGGCATCGCCGTTGTCAGCCCAGAGTGTATTGAACCAAGAGGTGCTGGGGTCATGCTGGAGGTCGATGTCGTAGTTGCCTGCGGACAGTTGGGCTTCTAGTGCTGTCCGGGCACACGCAGACTGAACGACGTTGGTGCGATCGAGACAGTCCATGCAATTCGTACGCAAAATGCCTGTCTGCCTCTTGTCGACTTTGTCATTAGCAATCTCGACCCAGCTCGTGGATTTCATGAAGGGTTCAAGAGAGTCCATCAATTTCGAGACATTCTCAAAGCGCATTCCGCGGCACACGTTGTGGAAGTCGAACCATTCGAAGCCGAGCTCTTTGCCCTTTCCGTCAAGACCACCGTTCTCGTTGAGGGCCTTGGCATGCTTCTCGTACAGCTCGCCAATCTTGGCTTCGTTTCCATGCTTGTCGATCAGCGAAGCACAATAGACATCGCCGTAACGCGAAGCCAGTTCGGAAAAGTGTCGCTTAAACGCTCCCGCATTGGTCTCAAATGAGCCCCAGGTATTGACTTGGGGCTTCAGACTATAAGGGGACTGCGAGAAGAAAAGTGGAATCGAACCACGGAACTGTGTGAAGGAAAAGATCTTGTCTTGGGCGGTATCCCATGTTGGTGAGGACAAGATTTGCTCCGACTCCACACTGTTTGCCGTGCAACCCTCGTCGTCTGTCCCCCTACGCAAGTAGCGCAGACCAGCCCGCTTTGTTGATCTCCGAGAAATGAGCGTCAGTGAAAAATCTTTGCTTTCTGGCTTTGAAGTGTCAGGCGCAGTTTTGTCCTTCAATCCGTCTAATTCATTTGATGTGACATCTGCCTGCTTCTCATGCCAGGACTGTAGTTGGATGTCATCCGGGGAGGCGGTTGGATCAACGAAGAGACTGGCTTGATTATCTCCAGCTTTGATTGTGAAGAGTCTTTGACCAACAAATCCTTGGATGATGGGAAGTACAAAAGCATGCTGTCCAGCATCTACAAAACGGGAGATGATGTGCTGGTTCCAGAAGAACTATCGACGAGTCAGTGAATGAATGAACAGAAATGATGGCCAACATACCAATGGGTCAAATTGTTTGAATAGAGGCAAGTTGGAGTTGGGTTGCTGCTTCTCAATGCCATGCGAGATGTCGTAGTCGTAGGAGAAGAAGAAGTTGCCAGATGAAAAATACATGCTCGTGGTTTGTAAGATCTTGGGGAGCAGTGCAAGCGTGGTCGCATCTTTTCCTCCACCCAGCGCCTGTGGGATCTCCTTTGGGCTGATGGGCCCCGAGATGTGCTTGTCATCACTGGCTACACCACCAGCCTTGGCGGACGTAGTCGGCTGCTCCTCTACGACCGAGTCGACGTTCAGTGGCACGTTCTTCGCCCTCAGATCCTCGTCTGATCGCAGCCCCTGCAGGCGTCTGTTGTCGGCGCTCCATCCCTTTCGCGAGAACCACTTGTCGGCGAATCTGCCATAGACGCCCTTGCGCTGCATGACATCTTCAGCTACGGTTGTCTTGTGCTGTCCATCTCCCTTTTGCCCAGTCACCGCGTCCGTGACCTTATTGGCAACTGGCGCATCCTCTTCGAGTAGGGAGTCGGTGACGCTGGGCGCACCTTCCTCGCTCTCGCTATCAGTCTGCTCGCCATCAGCGCCTGGCGCCCGGTTCTGGCGCTTGAGGTGGGCTCGGGTGCTTGCGATGGCTTTGTTGGCTTCGGCTTGCGATGAAAGGGGGATGAGGGCGACTTGGGTGATCTTGTAGATGGGCTTGCCACGGACCTGCGCGACTTGTTCTCGATCGCATATCGAAATGAGGAAATGAGACGTCGCGACTTGAAGGAGGCCTGTCCTATGCGCATCAGCGTCTAGCCATTGCTTGTCGGACGCGCCAGCAGCGCGAGTGCACGGTAGAATATACCAATGATGCCATGTGCTTCTAGGGATATGGGTGCAGTCTCTTCGTCACGGCGGTCCTTGAGCAGCGGCCCGACATTGCCATGCGCGTCGACCTTGACGGCTTGCTGTGTGGCGGGCGAGTGGTGTTTCGGAGCACTCGGCTGCAGAATCAGCCCGTCGACCGCAGCGAAGATGAGCAGCTTTCGCACGAGACTGGGCATCGTGTCAATGGCCACCGAGCTTTGCAAGAAGCATCAGTGGGTATAGTATGGCAATGGGGCAGCACAATGCTTCGTATGCGACATCGCCATGGTGGGATGAACGGCGACGGCGATGGCGATGGTGACGTAACATTTCAGCGAGTGGACGCTAGTGAGGGGTTCGCGACTTCCCACGCGCCGCCGCCATCGACAACACCCAGGCCGATAGATGACCTTCAGATGGCCTTCTACTCTACATTTTCAGATGCCTGACTATCCATACTGTGGCTCATCAGATGTAGTCTTTCTTGGGCTGACGTCTGGGGACTGCCCAATAAGATCTGCGGTCACGCTGCGTTCTCTAGAGACTACCCCGAACTAGCCACAGCCACGTTTAGTCCAAGGTAGACTTGAGCATTCATTCTATCAAAGTATAAGAGTGTTCATCTAGTTCACTGGTATATGGATCATGATTCATTGCGATTGCAGATGGATTCGTTACAACCGCCAGTTATCGCACAAAGTGTACTTCTGCACCGCTCGGGAATATCAAAACGTCTCGGCGTTGAGATACAACACACACTGCCTCAACATACGGCGTGCGTCTTACCCGTCTTCGCCTGCAAGCTGTGGTCCTCTTCAAAAATATCAGTAGCCGCCTTCTTGAAAATGGGACTGATGATGGTCGACCGGCGGCGCATGGCGAATTGGTGTCTAATAATCACGTCAGTCCAGCTCCTTCGTTGGAAACACCTACAATCGGGTGTCAGAGCGACAGTACGTACTGCTTGTGTTCCTCGATCTTCTTTGTGTCAAGTTTGTCCAGGGTTTGCAGCGCCAGCTTGAAATCGGCCAACAATGCATCACAACGAGACCTAGTGAAGTCCTCGCGCACAACAACTCGAAGCATCTTCATTTTCTCAGAATGCGGGGCCATGGTGTATGCGGGAACGACCCAGCCACGCTCACGGAGCTGATGTGCTCTGTTATTTGTCAGTTGCGTGTCCGGCCCCATCTCCGTCACATTTGCATCATGGACTTACACAGCAAATTCATCATAATGCTTCCCCAGGTCCTCATCAATGCGGCAAGCAACCAAAGGCAGCCCAGCACCGCCCCTCTCGCTCATGATGATGAAGCCCAACGCCTCAAGATTTGCAGCCAAGTAATCTGCAGTTCTTGTCAAGTTGAGCATGATTCGTCTGTAACCGCGCTTTCCCAGGCGGATGAGTTGATAGTACTGTCCGATGATCTGACTAGCACCGCGCGAGAAGTTGAGCGTGAACGATGCTTGATCCGCACCAAGGTAGTTGATGTTGAACACAAGTTCCTGGGGAAGGTACTTTGGATCGCGCCACACCACCCAGCCGACGCCGGGGTATACGAGGCCGTACTTGTGGCCGGAGACGTTGATGGAGGTCACCTTGGGTAGGCGGAAGTCCCACAAGAGACCAGGATTGACGAAGGGAGCGACGAAGCCGCCGGATGCGGCATCTACGTGAATATCAACATCGATGTTGCGCTCAACAAGGAGGTCATTCATTGCCTTGATGTCTTCGTACTCTCCTATTGTTCCTGGTTAGTCGATTTTCCCTCTGTCAAGAGGAGTTAAACGTGCCTGTGTAAGTAGTACCCAGAATTGCGCCTGATAGTATTAGAACTGGGCCCATGGAATGAAAGGAGTTGTATCTTACAGATTCCGATTGTGTTCTCATCGCATAGCTCAATGGCTTCCTTGGGGTCGATTACGTAGCGGTCGGTTGTGCAGTATACGTACTTCTCCTCGACATCAAAGTAGCGACAGGCTTTCTATTGTTACTCAGTACAATGGTCGTCATTTGAGCTTCTGATGAGAGGTTCGGCGTCTTACCTCCCAACAAACTTGCACAGCCGAATTCATGACCATGTTTGGCTTATCGTAAGGCTTGCCCTCGGCCTTGCGTTTGTTTTGCCAAAGCTTCTTCATGGCAAGGACACCGAGCTAAGAGCTATCAGTTGTTGTTGTGCACTGCCATCTACCTCCTGTACTGACCATGATGGCTTCTGAGCTTCCTATCGTGCTGGTTCCTATCATCGCGTTAGTCGAATAAACAAAATCTTTGCATAGACTACAAGTACCTATTGTGTTTGCATCTCCATGCGAAGGTGCATTGAAAAGCCTCGCAATCATGGAGACACATCCTAGTTACCCTTAGTCGCCGCCTTTGAATGTTGATTACCATGTGTGAGCTTACGGTTCTGGATGTCGGCACTGACGGGGTATTCTTCGTAATCGATAAAGTTCTTGGAGAAGGCATCGCTGCAGATATTGTTAGCCATTTACTGTTGCGAGCATTGGTGACGTGTACATACACCATGAGTTTCTCGGCCTCCTCTTCCTGGCACATGGTCAGCAGCTGCTACGCGGATTGCTTCTGTGTAAGTTCTTCAAGTACCATGTAGGTCGTGACAAACGATGCCAGATTCAGTGTTGGCGTGCCATCGAGAGTGAGGTCGTCCTTGATCATGCGGTAGGCGCTATGCGAGGTAAGCCTGATATGCGGGCTGGAACGCTGGCGAGGAAGTCGAAGGTAACGTACACCTGGGCGGGCATCTCACGATCCTAGCCATTTCTGTCAGTCGTGCAACCGGCGTTGGGAAGGCGGGCAATATCTCTTACTGGCATCTCGTGCCTTGGCAGGTCCTCTGCGGCATACTTGCTTCCGTAGACGGTGGCGGTGAAGTCATCGGCGTCGTCCTCGGGCGTCAGGTCAATGCCACTGGTGGAGGGGATTGGCGCGAAGGCCGACTTCTCCGACTCGATTTCTTTGGCGGTTGCTACGCGGTTGATATGCACCATGTTGACGCGTTCAGCTCAATGGCGGCGGTTGTCCTGGCGGAGGAGCGGCGTACGGTGGGCGAGGCACGAAGCAACAGACGAGGCGGAAAGAAGGAAGAAGGAAGAAGGAAGGCGAACAGGTCTCAGATAACGGTGCAGCAATAAGTAGGTATGCCAGGCCAGGCTTACGTCGACAGACGGCAGCTACCCCTCCAAACACGTATACATGTGCATGCATGCAGCAGGCCCACGGTAACTAGCACGTCTGAGGCGTCGTGCCGCCCCTCGACCACGTCTCGATCCGCCAGCCACATATTCCACACGGGTTGCACGGTGAAGCGGCAAGAGAGACTGGTGTGAGACGGGAGGGCCGAGGGATGTGTGGTTCCAAAGGGGTGTTTGACACGCTTGCAGTCTGGCGGTGCTCATTCGAGGGCGCGTGAGGGCGCGTCATGGCGGGGTTATCGGCAAGGCCGCTTGGTTGCCATGATGCGCACTGCTAAGCATTTGCCCGTGAAGCTTGTTTTTGTTACCGGCACACCGTGGGCCAATGGCCTCCGCTCTCACACCGCCTTTCCGTGCGCTAGGCTGGACGGGGCATATACAGTAAACACACGTCTAAGACAGCTTGGGACATTGTCTGATGCAGTAAAATGCCATGAATTGACGATTGGCCGTCTCTACCACCACGTCTTCTATCGGCATGCTACCGGTACATGGTGTGCCTCTAGTGACTGTAGGACAGTACAAGCCACCAACACGAGCCTCAATCTCGACATGCATCCGTCTATAAATCTACTGCGACATAGTCGTGAAGTCCAGGAGCTTAGCAGTTCCTCATCTGCTTCTCTGGGGGCCCATGGCGGAGACGCATTGTGGTCAGTATCAACGAGACCGTTCCTCCAACTCCCGTGACCAATCTCCTCTTGCACCATCATCAGAACAAGCCTTGATCTACGCCCTCACAGAGACCTAGGGCCCCTACGGATCAAATGTAAACACGCGACCGTATGTCTCTTCGTAGAGACTGAAACAAGACTGTGTTTTGATCCAGCATGCTTCTGCCCATACGTCAGGGAAAAGTGGTGCTGCAATCCCATCCGATTCTCCGTGTTCTTCTCTTCCCAATCATATTATGTTCGCTATACTGATGCGACTCGCACTCGACGGCGTAGGCGTGGAACTAGTGCTCGGCTTCGGTGGCAGACGATCATCGGGCGCCAGCTGTACTCGCTTCACAGGGTTGTGTGGTGGGAGGTAATAAGTCGGCGTTTGTGCAGTTCGAGGTCGACTCTCCTCCATCAATTGCCGTATTGTGGACTCGATTCTCCCCCACTCATTCCAAGGCGTTTCTTTTGGATCGAGCGAGTTGAAGGACCCTCGCAGAGGCAGTACGTCGTGCATCGTTTCATCGTGTCCTTGCCGTCTCGTGATGCTGCAAGGTGATAGCTGGGGCGATGTCTTCGAGCTCGCATTCGCACCTGTCCATACCCAAGAATGCTCTATACTCCCCTGAGCATCGGCGCTGGCATATGCGAGTAGTTCTTCATCGTGTTCTGGACGCTGTGATTGGTCTGGAATCTTGCGCTGGCGGTCCAGTAGCCCGTCTACAAAAAATGCAATGTGCTTCCCGCAAGCGCTGTTGATCTTGCGGGTGTGACCGATAGTAGATGACAAGTGCAGACACATCAATGCTGCATCGTATTCGCCACGAAGACATAGTATGAGGATGCATCGCCACAAATGCAGGCAGACCGTATTGCTAGCGATTGGCGCTACTCTTGCATGCCAACTCTTCGCTGCCTCTAGCCGGGATGTGTTGTGTAGCGCTCTCGAAACGTATTTTGCAGTATCTTTTGCTACAGTGACGCAACGATCAAGAGCTTCAGCTCGCTCCGCTGGATGACTGATGATGGTAAGGTTCCGCCGATAGAGGTGGAAGCGGGCGGTGAGTATTGTAAAGACCGTAGGCAGTGCTGCAGCCTCGAATATCGCATTCGAGCCTGGCTGGTAGGATTCTGGGAGAAGTGCCATACTGGAGCGAAACTGCTCATCGTGATTCTGTAGAGCCTGATGATGTATGACACTAGATCGTAATGTCTGAAGTATACCCGCATACATTCGCGTGATCTGTATGACAGCCAAAGAGCCCGTAGACGGCGCAGGGCTGGCTTGAGAGCGGAACACGCCCTGACTTTGAATGTATCGGTCTTCCAAAGCAGAAGGTAGCGGGATCTCGCAGTCCAGTTCATGGATCAATGCCGGCTTGTTTGTTTCCAAGGCCATTGTTCTATTTGCATCTCCATTAGCGAGCACAAGTTATGGTGGTGTACGCAAGCTTTACCTGTCCCGCGAATAGATCGCCCACCACAGCCTGCGTCTTGCCTCGTCTTCCAATGGAGACAGAGCATCAACGGCAACGTGAATTTGTAATTCCTGTGCAATTCGAACGGCCGATGCGAGCCAGATGGACCCTAGAGACTTCATATTGCTCTCCGCAGCGTAAATGCTGAGCAGTAACGCTGATTGTGCGTGCGAGAGTGTAAAATCCTCTGGCCATGGAGTCAACGCTTTGCTGGCGATATCGAAATATACGAGGCCCCTCCCTGGTGTGTTGAGATGGTGGTCTATTTGAATGTCGAGTTGCAAGCTGGCACAGGCTAAAACTGCGAAGAATAGACCGATCCATTCAGGGGGGGAGCGTTCAAGGGTTCTCTTTGTATATACCTCATCTACCTCGCTCTGAAACGTGGGCCAGTGTAGAATCGGGTGCCAGCCATGGATGCAGTCGAGGTAGGCTCGAGAAAGATGTGCAAAGTCTGCCCGCGAAGGTAGCTCAGGCACTTGTGACGACGACTGTCGGGCGTGTTTGCTGCGGACCTTGTACGGTATATCAAAGAGATCCTCGGCATGTCTCTGGATGTTGTTCCGAACATGCGCAAAGTTGTTAAGTCGTGGTTTCGGTGCTCGATGAAGTGCAGGGGCAATCGCCACCGGAGCTCCAGAATGGCGGCGCTTCATGTCTGTTCGTTCCACGTCCAGTGCATCTTTCTCCGGCAGTTTTGTCCGTAGCTGAGAGTTCACCTGGGTTAACTCGGCAATCTGGCTTTGAAGATCTTGCACCTGTCTGTACATTGGTCAGCCAGGGGGTTCCGACTGAGCTTGCAGATGGCCTACTTGATCGAAGACATGCGGCGGTTGGTCTCCTTCGTGAACTGACACTTGTGGTTGCGGCTTGAACATTCTGAACATGCTGAGGTTTCAGTAGCATCGCACTAGAAGACAGTCAGTAGGGCCAACGATATGGTTTGAGAACATGTGCACTCCGATCCACCAATGCACTCCGTTGTGAACGCGTGGAAGACGGTGTTCAGGAGCCCCACGTGGATTCTAGTCTTCTATAATCGCGGAGAGTTCGATCAACAGCATGCCCTCTGTATGAAGGCTGGGAATTCGCAGCGTTGCTTCCCGTATAGAAGCTAACAAGTCCACCTTGAGATGCCTGCGGATGGACTAACCTTGACTTTGCGTTCCCGACAGGCATCGCACGAGGGATCTTTTCTCCGTTGCCTGTAGGCGCGTTTTTGTGCGTTCAAGCTTGCGGACGAAATGTGACCGGGCGCTATGATCAACGTTGGACTGTCGTAGGATTGAACATCGGGAAGACTGCCAGAGGCGGTACTTGGGGATGTAGAATGACTGTAGGAGTTTGATGAATAGCCAGGAGATTTGGACCCCACTTGCGGTACGCTCGGAGCAGTCAGTGTAGTCGTGCGGGCGGGCGATGGTGCTGGTAGGGTGAATGCATGCGGTGGTGGTATCATAGTCTGTGAAGACCCTCCACTGGATCCTGGTGGGGAAGGCTGCATGACTGTGGATAATGATCGAGGGCAGCAGCGATTTGGCGTCGTGAGCGGAGAGTCAATGCGTAGTGAGGGAGCGCTCAGCCTACACTGCCATGTGATGGAGATTGACAGGACAGGTGGTTCTCGGTAGCAACCGAGCACAGTACCGCTCAGAGACGTTCAGCTAGTCAAAGACCTCGCCGTGCCAGTGCATAGGAAGAACTAACGGGAGGGGCGATGATTGGTGCAGAAAGCTCGTTAGGCCTGATTTTCAGGTGTACAAGATTGTAGAATGGAGATGACTGGGATGACCAACGGGGGGCATCCAGCTGGTGTGGAGCACCCGTACAAGCGGATGATCCGAGTGCGGAAAGTCAAATATTTCGGGTATCAAGACCAGAGGCGCGGTGATCGGGTGGTCCCTGTCGTTCAAGAAAGTGTCGCTAGCACTAAGCCCGTGGACGGGCAAGCCGTGGACGGGAGCCAACGGTGCCGGAATTCGAGATTGTCGAGAACGAGCCAGCTTACCCACTACTTACGAATATGAGAAGATCGTCACCTGTCTGGCAGCGATTAGACCGCGGCTAGATGGAAATGAAGGGGTCTTTCCAGATGGCAAGGGTCTGCCATGCATTGAGTAAACACGGCCAGAGTTCGGCGATGGGCTGCTGAAGTAATCATACTTACACTAATATCCAAAAGTGCGCGAGTCGAAGGTGTAATGCTGCAGTAAGAGTAGTGATCAGCGGAGTCGACTAGAATGATTGTACTCTAGCCGTCTGGTTTACATTGTGGGGAGTCGGAACCAAACAAGGCTGTTTCGCCACTACAGTAGCACCCTCTTCAAAGATGGACGACTCACATGTTGCGCGGCACGTGTTAATTCACAAGGTTATCCGATCAAGGTGAGAACCCCAGTCACAATACACAGGCTTCTCTCATCCCAGCGGTCCCGTGAGTGCCGTCATAACTGAGAAGGGAACTCGGTAGTCCCAATGCTTTGTGGATTAGCCCCCAGGGTGAATTGGAAGGGCGATTGCGTATTGCGTTTTGAAGCGCCACAAATAGTCTTCCGAGCAGCATAGTCAGCTCAACGGCTGGGCCGATAGCTGTCACGCACAGCAGCACGCTTGTGCCGCCTGAGTTCTGCCCAATCGTACGGCACGGCACATGTTCATAAAAACACTTCCAGTTCCGCGAGTGTGCCAGACCGCTGCTGGCGACCGACAATTAGAGCGGGCTGGAAGCTCCGTAGCCATGTCGGATGCAGATCCGAACGACTAGCCTCGAAGACATGGTACATGGACGGCACCTTGCTCGGCTCTGACGCGAGCCTTGATGCTCGAGAGCCAGGAGGGATCGGTTTACGGCCTGAATACCAAAAGGTCCACACGGCTACTCCCAATGCGTCGTCAAAGTACGAACTGGGCGACAGACAGGACAGGTACAGGGTTGCCAGTGCACATGGGGGATCTGTACATAGGCACTGCGGTAGCCTCCTCGCTAGTGCCTGTGGCAACTCGACATGTCGCTGTTGGGAGCATGCGGCGCGAGGAGTGCTCGGTTGACGTTGGCTGGCCGCAATGGCAGAGCAGAGGACCCCAATGTAGCGGAGGATGCTACAGCAAGTGCATTAGCCATGCATGCTGTTAGAGGAGGACAGGCTGCACCACGGAGCCACCGCATATCCAATAGTGTAGTTTTGACAGGTGAGGACAGAGCATCTGGGGTGTCGGGCTGCCGTCAAGCGTCCCGATTTGTTGCCGTCTCTGATCAGCGAGAACGCCATGCTAATCGAGTGTCCAGTGTCACCCAGCGCGTGGGCGTGGTCCGACGAGCAAGGGGGGGGGGGTGCACGCGGTTTAGCCAGCCATTCTCTGCCGCGGACATGGCTCCGGAGGCTGCCCGACAGCCAGCAGAGGGCGACGGCCGCCTTCGCAGCGCGGTCGACTTGTGTCTGTGTGGCACCGCGTGCAAAACGTGTTTTCCCCACGTTGCAGCGCGTGTCCGAGCCCGTCCCGGAGGACCCACAGAGGGCGATGAAGCCTTAGCGACTGTCTAGCTCGTCGCCCGAGGCAAAGACTGCTGTAGAAGCTTGGCACAGAAGCCGGGCCGGCCACTCAGCACCGCGCTGGCGACGGTGGCTCGCGCCTAGCTGACCAGGAACCAGGTTGCCATGGGGGAGGGGGCCTGTTGTCCCAACTGCCGAACCGTCCGTCTAGACCGCGACGCCTGCCTGCCACCCAGATCTGACAGCTGCCCGATGTCGAGCGTGCGGCTCTCGTCCCGTTTGAGGCTTCGGCCGGGCGTCTCAGGAACATTGCCATGCTTCAACGCGCGGGCGAGCATGTGTTTGGGCGTCCGCACGCGCGAGCAACGGGTATACAGTACACAGTACACAGTACCGGTGTGTACTGGCAGCAGTCAAGTCCGACTGTCCTCCCGCCTCCAGCGCCGCCTCAGCCATGGCCCACGCGTGACATCGGGCAGACACACGTCGATCTGCCCGTGCGCAGAGATACGACTCGACGTCCGACGTCGTTAGGCGCCACAGGCTGATGTCCGTATGCCTGTGCCTTGTCACTGTCAATTATCTGGTCCGTCGACTTTGATATCTTGTGCCCCGTTGCGTGTGCCGCGTGGGACAGCCCGTAGCAGAGGCGAACGCTAATGCCGGTCTCCGAGTATTGGATGGCTGCCGTGTTCTTCTCGCGCATGGCTGCATGGCCATGTGGGTGCAGCACCGCTGGGGACCAACACTTCGTGATCTGCGAGCCTGATCGCTCATGATTGCGTGGCCCCTGGCGGGTCGGTAGCTTCCGCCTCAGGAAGTCTGCCGATGGGATCTTGGGATGCTGTGGTCTGGGTTGCCAGAGCTGACGGCGCCCCTTTCAACCCGCCTGGCTGCAACACAGGGCCGACTCTCTGCCTGGCTGACCCGCCCTGGAGCGCATGGCCGGGGGGTTGACCGCTTGGAATGCTTGCCGATAAGACGCCGTTGGCAGCTGCAGGCCCCAAGTTATATTTTCCGCCGGCCATCGCTTGTCTGGCCCTCTTCAACAACAAAACGATCGACCCGTGTCCGTCCTGGAGCAGGCCAATTCCTGCCCATCTTCATCTTTGGTGCTTGGGGCGTGGGAAGAGTTTGCCTGCGGATAATAGGCAGCGTCTAATGTCTTCGTGGATCCTGGCTGCATCGTGGCAAAAGGAACGCGCAATCGCTTGGCGGTGATGCGACCGACAAGCGCAGAGAAAGGCACCTCCCGACCACCGTGCACATGGACGCCCAAGATGTTCAGCAAAGGGCACTGCTCCGACGCCTGACACATTGACTCGTTTGCACTAAGACCATTTCATCAAAGCTGCCGTCCTCACGCTGCGATTCGAACATGAGGTCGCGACGTGGTACCTGGGACGACTACACAGTACATGCAAAACGAAGCCCAGCCAACCTCGAAGAGGTTACCATGTTTCGCCGGTAGCGGTAGATGTGAAGTTTACAAACGTTGTAGTCATCCACTGCGACGTCCAGAAAGAGGTGTGCAATGGCTTCAAGCTTTGACGTACTGATTGAACGTCCCAGCCTGATCATGGTCCTTACCAAGTAGCGCCGTCGTTGTACCATGCCAGACCCTACACCCTACTCCTTCTGACAACTAGCAATCACTCTGCCCGGTTTACAGCTTGTTCGACCCATGTATCTTTCCCCCATCAAGCACAATTGTGTCGCCATTGACGTGTCCACCCGCTCTTGAGCTTAAGAAAACTACTGCAGCTGCGATATCCTCTGGCTTTCCTGTCCTCCCATTCGGGCTGCCTTTGTTCAGGGCTTCGGCACCACCAGCCCTCTCCATCAGCACTTCCGCCATTTTACTCATAAAGAAGCCAGGCGCGATGCCATTGACGAGGATATGGCGAGGTCCAAGTTCGACAGCCAAATTACGAGCAAGATGCAACACCGCCGCTTTGGAAGCAGCATACGAATATGCACCCGACTCACCCAGAGATCCCGTGCCGATACCTGCTACGCTCCCAGTGACAATTACACGAGAAGGATCCTCGACAGAGGCACTCTTCTCAAGGAGCGGTGCAAACCTGTTACTTTTCGTCAACATTTTTTTTTATCGTAGAGAACACCAGTCCTTGCGCGTACATACTTTTGAATTGTGAAAAATACCCCCTTCACATTCAAGTCCATCACCTTGTCCCACCCATTCTTCTCGTCCACTTTGTCGAAATAAGACCCCCAAGTCGCACCCGCATTGGCAAACAGTATATCCACGTGATCTGTATACTTCTCCACCTCTTTTACGAGCCTCTCGATTTCGCTAATCTTGGAGCTGTCCGCGGGGATGGAATAGGCTTTTGCGCCGGGTTGTTTGTTCTGGAGTCCGTTGAGTGCTGCGACGGCTTCGTTGCATGCGCTAGCTTTTCGGCTCGTGATGAACACCTTGGAGCAGCCTGCTTGCAGGAGTCTGGCTCGTGTTAGGCGAACCGCGATACATGGGATCAAGTAACCCACCCAGACGCAGCGTGAAGCCCGAGTCCTCTTGATCCACCACTCACGACTGCAACTTTGCCCTTTAGGCTGAAAATGTTTGCAAAGTCCTGGAGCTGGACATCGGATCCTGCAGAAGCCATTCCGTGGAACCTGGTAAGACGTCGAGCCGATGGAAGCGAAATGACACTAGGAGGAGTGGATGATATGATCACGGTGTATAGTCTACCTATGGAGGATGGATGCTGTGTTATGACAACTTGCAACCTCGGGGCTGACGTCCAGGGTATTTACTACACGTTGTACCGAGGCTTGGAGGAACGCTAGTTGAGAGGGGTCGGGTACGAGCCGGAAGGGCTCAGCCTTGCCATCTCTATTCGCACATCATCCATCAGCCCCATCTTCATGTGTCAAGCCCTCAGATCTTTCCAAGCATGAAGGCGGGTTCGACCATGTGCATGATGGATTTTTTGTATCACGACAGAAATCTCGTATACAAAAGGTCAACCCTCAAGCTCGCCCCCTTGCCAGCTTAATCACGACATGGTAAAAGTGACAACAATTACTCCTCGCCCTGTGGTATCTTCATCCCATGCATGCCCTTGTACCCGCTCTTCTGAGGCTTCTTCCACCCCCTCAACACCTCCTCCCTCACACTCGCGTCCACCTCAAACACTTCCACTCTAATCGGGCGACACGTACTCTTCATATCCATTCCTCCCTCCTCCTTCGCCCCTTCGTCCGCCTGATGCCACCCCCACGCACTCAAATCCCCACCCGGACATGTACTCAACGCACACAGCAAATCCTGCTCTGCAAAGAAGTCCAAGTAACTATCTGTAGTGGCGGGGCTGTGCTCCATGAAATAGCGGCCCTGGGAGTCGAGACCGGTGACTTGGAACACGTTGAGCACGTCGTGGACGTCGAATTCTGTTAGACCATGCGGGAGAATGGCGCGGGTGAGATTGGAGTGGCAGTGGTAGTCGTAGGTTGAGCCTGTCAGCATGTTGCTTACTATGTACATAGTATTAGCCATTGGTACTCTACTGGGTGAAATTTTCCCCAAGAAATAATACCAAATCACCTGCATTGTGGATTCGTAGAGAGAAAAGGGAAGAAGAACGCACCATAAGGATCACACCTCGTCCCCAGCAAATCATGACATCTACCACCCCACTTCGTTATTCCTCCCCTCTCATCCCTCTTCTCTTCTCTTCCGCCATTCTTACTATCCCCCTCGCCGTCTTTGATTTCACATCCATCCCTCACAACCCCACACAACGGCCTCATGAACGGCAAGTTACTCCACAATCTATCCCCCTCTTTTACATGACTCCCCTGCAACTGCCTTGTCCTTGCCGCCCAGAAGCGTTCACGTGGGTCGTTTGCATTCCAGATGTTCAAATCGCCGACTTGTGGACCTGCAGGTGTGGAGAGCCGGAGGATGCAGCCTGAAGAAACAGTCCAGGCAAGCCCTGAGCGCGGGGCAATGGTGAAATCTTGAGTTTTGATGAGTTGCTCAGATGGTAGATTGCGTAGCTTATCGTACAATTCTTTGGGTGGGTGTAGTGGTGAATCGGAGGATGTGGGGAAGTATGCGGGGGCTGGAGGGAAGTCGTCTTTGATCTTGGGGGCCATTATGGCGTGAGTGGAGTGTTTGGTTAGTCAGTGAGCCTGACAAGGTAAACCATGTTTTGTACTTTGTGAAGACGGATCGGGAGCATGACTGTGACCGCTGGCTCCGGCGGTAGTATACCTAGATACACACAGTAAGACGCGCCGCTTGTCATGACCCACCATGAATGAGCCGGTGATAAGCGTAGGCTAGAAGTAATCGCCGATATCGGGCACGTTTGGAACAGTCCACTAGGAATGCTTACCTAGTCTGAACTGGTCATCACACTGCGCAACCCAAGGGTGTGGGTAGTAAAGATGAACGCGGTCACGACCAGGGAAGCCAACAGGTAGTTTTGACGGCTTCAGATTAAGCATCGGCCATCTGCCCAATGTTACCGTATGGATGCATTTGTCATGCAATGGGTATGTATACCCAACTGTCAACTTTTGCAACACGCCTTTTGATATGCTCCGGCCTCTTCCAATATATGCATCCAACCTGTCCCATCACTCTACATTGCACGTCGGCCTACATGCGTGTATTCCAGAACTCGCCTTCTCGAAGCTAAATCTGCCTGTGTCGTGTCTAAATCCCCCTTCTACTTACTGCCGTTCACAGCAGCCTCCAGTGTGTCCACAATGGTGGGTTTTGACTCTTGTTGCGTCGGACTAGATGCCGGGCTGGGAATATCGATCGTGTTTGATCGTTTTGGTCGGAAGGGAATTGGCGTTGAAGGTCTTGATGAAAGGAACTTTGCTGCGTTAGCCATGCTCTCCTCTTTGAATCAAGTCATGTACTTACTGAAGATGCAGCACTCAACAGGGCAATCAGGGAAGCTTGCACCACATCATGGTGTATACCCACACCCCAAACCTTGGCACTGCTCTGCGCCGCCGTACATCCAATATACGTAGCGGCCTTTGCATCCTTGCTCGTACCAATTGTATGCTCATTGTAGTCGACAACATCCAACTCGATGCCCATGCCCTTTAGTGCATCAGCCAGGGAGGAGAGAGCGCCGTTGCCCGAGCCCTGGATGCGATGTTCTTGCCCATCAATTTCAATCACACCCTTGAAAATACGACGCAGATTCTTGCTACTCACTGTCTTGCCGTCTTGCGCAGGGGCGGGTGTCGCAGAACGATCAGCAGTAATTTCATAATCGACAAGGGAGAAGCGGGGGTTGCGCTTGAGATGGTATGCTTCCTCGAACAGATTGGTGATTTCGGTGGGCAGGAGCTCGCGCCCCAGCATGTCCGTCTCTTTTTGCACAATCTTGGAGAAGGCAACCTGCAGCCCACGAGGCAAGTCGAGTTCGAGCTGGCGCTGGATGATCCATGCGACTCCGCCTTTGCCGCTTTGTGAGTTGACACGGATGATGGCTTCGTAGGTGCGGCCAATGTCTTGGGGATCGAGCGGGAGGTATGGAATCTGCCACGGGCTTTCGCTAGTGGCGCCCTCCTTCTTGCGCTTCTGGAAGCCCTTCTTGATGGCGTCTTGGTGTGATCCGCTAAAGGCACACACGACAAGCTGCCCGCCGTAGGGCGCACGCGGGTGGATGGGGATCTTGTTGCAGGTCTCGACCATGTCGATGATGGACTTGAGGTCGGAGAAGTCGATGCCCGGGTGGACACCTTGTGTGTAGAGGTTGAGGCCGAGGGTGACGAGATCGACGTTGCCGGTGCGCTCGCCGTTGCCAAAGAGGGTGCCCTCGACGCGGTCTGCGCCTGCCATTTGCGCGAGCTCTGCAGCCGCGACTGCGCATCCTCGGTCGTTGTGCGGGTGCAGAGACACACAGATCTTCTCCCTCTCGGTGATGTTCTTGCAAAAGTACTCAATCTGGTCGGCGTACACGTTGGGCGTGGCCATTTCTACAGTGGCCGGCAGGTTGAAGATGATGGGCTTCTCCACGCTCGGTTCCCACGCCGCCTTGACGGCCTCGCACACCTTGATGACAAACTCGGGCGATGAGTCGGAGAAGGTCTCGGGCGAGAACTCGTATGCCCACTCTGTGCCCTCTTGCGCGGGGTCATCCTTTGTGATGGACCGCGCGTATTTTGTGCACTCGACTGCCAGGGCAATGGTCTCGTCGTCGTTCATGTTGAAGACGATTTGCTGGAAGCAGGGGCTCGTGGCGAGGTAGAGGTGGAGAATGGCCTTTTTCGCGCCCTTGAGGGAGTCGACGGTGCGGCGGATGAGCTCCTTGCGACAGGGCGACAGGACCTGGACCCAGACATCATCCGGCACGATGCCTGGTGTCTGGATGAGGCGTTGTGTAAAGTCGAAGTCGGTTTGCGACGCCGAGGGGAACGAGACTTCGATTTCCTTGTAGCCGAGCCTGACGAGCATCTGGAAGTACTCCCATTTCTGCGTGCCGTCCTGGAAGGCGGTCGTCAGTATGCGTTGTGGGCGGCGTCGTGCCCCAATCGACTCACCATGGGATCGACTAGACTCTGGTTCCCATCCCGCAGATCAGTCGACAGCCAGCGCGGCGGCCGGTCAATGGTTTTGCTGGGCCATTGCCTGTCGGGGAGGTTCAGCGGCTTGAAGGCCTTGTATTTCTTCGAGGGATCCGCAAGCATGGGCATGGTGCCGGTGGGACGCGACTGCGCGTGCGACTGATGTGCGACTGCGTGAATGTCTGCCGGTGAGGTGCGATCAAGACTGCGGGTTTGCAGGCGGATCAATCTGCCAGGCGCAGCACGGAGCAGAGGTTGAGACTGTGGGTAGGGTGACAGGTGCTCAACAAGCGACTGTCCGGCTCTGCACTGGCTACTCTATGTATGTATGTATGACACACCGGCCATGTATGATTCACACGACGCGCAAAAATCTTGGTGGCTCGGTGGTACTAGAGCCTGCAGCCGGCCAGTGGACGGGTGCGTATGACGATGCGGGGCCCGGCCACCACTGCATTCGCTTGCGCGCCCTGCGCCCGCGGTGCAGAGAATGCGGGGGTCCGACTTCGGCTGCCGAATCACAACCACGCCAATTGATTGTTTACGAGCGCGGGCTGCCCTCGCTCGCATTCAGCCTGTTGTAGTGAACAAACAGTACATGTGTGTCTGTGTGTGTGCCTAGAATACGGGCACGCGCAGGCCGCAGCAGTCCACCTCGCTGCCCCGGACCTCGACACGGCGTCCAAAGTACAGACTCCCAAACTCGTTGACAAACGCGCGGTCCGCTTCCGACCACGTATCCAGCCCCATGCGAGACAAATGCTCTCTGTCAACCACCACCACGTCACCCTCGCCCGCACCGTCGCCGTCGTACTCGTCTTCGCCGTCGCCGTCGCCGTCGCCATTGCTGTCGTCGTCGCCGTGACCCTGTATGATTTGTGAGAGCGAGCGCACCAGCAGAGCCGTGTGCCGGTGGAAGTAGGCAATGACCCCCGTCTCGACCGAGTGCGCGTAGTCGGCCAAGTCGCCAATGAGCTCGCGCTCCCTCTCGCGTTCCGTCGTGGTGTAAGCATCCCTCTCGCCTGCAGACGCCCACCACATGAAGCCTTGGTAGGCGAAGCGCGACCACGTCATGGGCTCCACCATGGAATCGTCGTATGCCTCGCTGAAGTCGTCGTCGGCGCGTTTGCTGTCCACCTCGTCGCGTGACAACAGTGGCGCGGTGCCTTCGTTGTCGTCGCCTTCTTCGTCTGTATATGCATCGGGCGATGGTTGGGCCCGAGTCTGGTGCTTGAACAGCTCCCTGTGCAGCATTCGGTAGCGGACCAAGTCTCGCTGGCTTGCCTTGATCGTGCTTCCGTCGCTCGTGCGTATTCTGGGCCAGCGTCTCTGCTGTGATGTAGTAGTGTCATGTGAAGCGGGCGGCAGCTCTACTACAATGTCATACAATCGTGTCTTGGTCGCCATGATATCGTCGGTGGTGCAAGCCGCCCAGCCTTGCGTGGGATCCGCGCTCGGTGTGTGTCCGCCATGCTTCGGCTGGTGGAGGTTTTGGAGACTGGGTATGTCGTGGACGCCGATGGAGAAGAGGGAGGGGAGGCGGACCAGGTCTTCGGTGCCGGGCACAAAGTGTTGGGTATCGCGGGGGGATATGCTGGATAGAACGGATAGGTCATATACTGAAGACGTCAGTTGTAGTCTGCGACGCGGTGGCACGGGGAACACGTACCAAACTCGCAGGCCGTCCGAACGGGTGCGCTGCCGACAAAGAGGATGCGCTTGCGCAAAAGGGCGGCCTGGTGCAGCCTGAAGACCAGTGGGCCAAACGTGTCGATGTACCGCGTGATGGACCGCGCTGGATGGTTCTCGGGCAGCGTCTCGTCCTGCTCCACGACGGCGCTGACGGTGGAGATGGCGCGTGCTCTGCTGTGCCCCTTGTTCGGCGCTGTGCTGGAGGCGTCTCTGCGGGTGCGCGTCTGCTCCTCCCAAAACTCGTCCAGCGGCGCGACCGTCTCCCCATCCTCGGCCAGCGTGGCCGCCAGCGTCTGCAGCCGGGCGGCCAGTAGCCACGCGCGCCCCAGCCGGCCAAAGCGCCCTTGGTTCTGCACCAGCACGCCTACCGAGACAAACGTCGCATTGCGGTCCTCTGCGCTGCCCTCGCCCCGTGCGAATGCGCTGAGCCCGGCGTAGCCCTCGTGGGTAAAGTAGACCAGGTCCGACGGCACCGAGTGGAGGCCCGACGGCAGCGACTTGTACTCGACGGCATCCTCGAGGGCAATGTCGCTCCTGGTCCGTTTCCAGGCGATGGTGTAGCTGTCGAGGGAGGGCTCGTCAGCGCATGGCCCAGATGATCACGCACGTCAATGGCTCCAATGCATGTCACGTACCCAACCTTCTTGTCGAAGCGAATCAGAAAAAGCGCCTCCACCTGCGGCGCCTCACTGGCAGCCTCGGCCTCCACGTCCGATGCACTCGAAGACGAGGCCGACATGATGGTGGTAGTGCTGCTGCTGCGAGAGCGAGAGAGCGAGAGATGGTCAGTCGCATACATCGCGCCATGTACCTAGGTAGGCAGCACCCTGGCCTACCGTTAGCCCATGACACCACGCGTCGCTAATACTTGCCAACCCCTTCGACATTACCCTCCTGCACCCACCTCCCCAGCCGAATGGGTGCAACATCACCACGACTCCCATGCAAGCTAGGACCATGGTGACTCGATCTTGTACTGCTGAATCCCGACCATGGCTGCAAACATTCCAAAGTTTGCCAGTTTCCGCCCAAAACCCAAGCCTGCGCCCGAGCCCTCTGAGGAGCCCGCGAGCAAGAGCAAGGGCAGCCATGATACCAAGCTAACAGGCAGAGAGAAAAAAGCATCACGCGTGCGAGGGCCATCGCCGCCACCACCGCCACAATCACACAGTCACCACGATACTTCCTCGTCCAAAATCTACTTCAGTGATCGTCGTGGGGACGCCAACCTTCTACGTTATGGCACTCTTGATCGCTACGACATCCCAGCCTATCGTCGCTATGGCCATGGCTTCGTATTGGGCCTTCCCCTGGACCAAAAGATAGATCGTGAACAGTCGACAGACACTGCTCTCTGTATAGCTTCATCGCGTAAGCGTCAGGAGAGACTGTTGACAAATAAGCGTCTCAACAAGTCGACTCACCGTGCGCTGCGTCTGATCAAGCACAGTCAAGCTCGTCATACTGGCGACTTTGACCAGGACTTCATCTCTATTACCACAACCCGAGGATCAGCGCAGCATAGCAGTGAGCCTGAAGACGGTGAACCACCACCCTTGGATTATCGCGACATTCAAGGCCGCCCCAAGTCTGATGAGCCGCTTGATCCTGATACGCACTACGAGCCGGACGCTGACGTCGTCATCGACACAGAAGTCACCAAGAAAAACTCACGCCTTGCACGTCAGACCAAAGAGCATCCCGAGCATGCAGAACACTGGTTTGCCCTCATCGAGCACCAGGAAGCAATGCTGAAGCTCGAGCGACCATCTAACGAGTTGACCGCATCCGACAAGGCCCATCTTGCCCAGGTTCGCATCTCAATTTACGAAGAAGCCCTGAAAAAGACCAAGATGAATCAACAAGGTCAGGGCAAACTCTGGGAGGGTTTGTTGGCCGAAGCACGGAAAGTTTGGGATGACATACGACTAGCTAGCAAGTGGAACCAAGTACTCGCGGAGCATCCTCAGAACACCAACTTATGGTGGCTGTACCTTGACTCTGTGCAATCAAGCTTCGCACGATTCAGGTTCGACGACTGTCGCTCGGCTTATCTCTCGTGCGTAAGCGCTCTCCAATCAAGCACAACACCCATCCCATCAGAGACTTACTTGCGCCTGCTTGTACGCTTGACGTCCATGACTTATGATTGTGGATATCAAGAGCTTGCTCTCGCTATTTGGCAAGCTGTTCTAGAATTTAATTTAATGCGACCTAATGCAGAGGAAGGAACAACGTTCCTAAGTTTATTTGAAGAGTTTTGGGAAAGTGAGGCCTCTCGTATTGGCGAGCCAGAAGCGAAGGGCTGGAAAAACAGTCGCGGTGCTGTCGACCATCAGCCATCTGGGCCGTCGCCACTGCTTGAAAATGATTCGACAACAAACTCTCTTTCAGACTTTTACAGGCGCGAACTGGATGCGATGACGAAGCTACAGTATCCGGGTCGTATGACTGATGAGGTGGGCGAAGATGACGCGTTTCACGCAGTCTTGTTCTCTGACATTGAAGCGTATCTCAATATTATACCGCTTGAAACCTCATCTACGCTCATAGTGGATGCATTTATATGCTTCTGCAGGCTTCCTCCCCTACCACAACTTGCACCACATCAGAAGGAATGGTGGTCGGATCCCTTCCTGCGTCTTCAGACCGAAGGCGGTACTCAGAGTGGTATCAAAGTGGTTCCGGGCGTGCAGACGCTTGACAGGTTCTCCAATCTGCCTGTGCAAAGCTTCCAAGCCACCACCGAGTTGCTCTTCCAAAATGGATCTACGCTCCGTGGTGATAGACTGCAGCCAGACTTTCCCAGACGACTGCTAAAGCTTGTAGCCACGGCTTACCCGGACCACGATATCATTGGCGAGTACCTCCTTGCTTTCGAACATCGACACTTTCCTTCTGAGGCTCCCAAAACGGCAAAGCAATTGCTCAAAGTATGTCCTTCGAGCTTACGGCTGTACAACGCCTATGGCCTTGTGGAGCTCGGGCGCAGTGATATGGACAGAGCAAACAAGGTTTTCAGTATGGCACTCACCATGCATAAGGGCGGGATTGTGCTGTGGACGTATGAAAATATCAAGCTCTATCATAATTGGATCTGGGAAGCACTGCATCGTGGAGCTCAAAATCACGCACTGTGGCGGACCATATCACCAGATGGCAAGATACCAATCCCAGCGTCTCAAGATAGCAGGCCGACTCACGATGCACTGCTGCAGATTCGTCTTCTTCTTAGCGAACGAAGCGAGCGTGCCCTGCTAAATCACGAGTTCGAAACTGCAATCTTGAGCACTTCTATGCAAGCTCTGATTGTCTACTTCATTAACGGCGCCAAAGCCGAATCAGCCCTTGAAGTTCACCAAAGTCTGTCGGCCTGGATGACGTCCCACAAATTGTCAAATTCCATGTATGCTGAGTTACACGCTCAGTACATGGCAGATTTTCTGGCCTACCATGCCATGCACGCTGCTATCGTCAAGCCTGCATTGATCCGTACGGCTCTGGAACCGCTCATCGCACGTTTCCCCAACAATACCATACTACTATCGTTATACGCAGCAAACGAAGCAAGATTTGCCATTGATGATCGGGTACGCGGGATCCTGCAAAGACATGATCTTCAGGGCGCGGAAGAGACCAGCGTGGCAGGTTGGTTGTTTGCAATTCACTACGAGCTACAAAAAGGTGATATAGCAGGCTCAACATCACACTCAGTCCGCGCTTTGTTCCATCGTGCGACTGCAGCTATTGGCCAACATTGCCCAGCCCTTTGGATTTCCTATTTACGGTTCGAGCTCACGCAGTTCCGCGAAGAGCAAGCGAGGTCGTTGAAGAGGACAAAGAAGGAGGACGGAAAAGATTACCACACGAATAGGGTCAGAGCGGCAAAGCAAAGGATCAGAGAGAGCTTTCAGCATGGACTGACGGAACTACCATGGTGCAAAGAGTTCGTCATGCTTCCCTTCTCGCCCGAGTTTGACGGGGCCTTTGAAGATGTAGAAAAGTCGAAGTTCTATAGGGTCATGCAAGAGAAGGAGATAAGACTGTACATCGATCTCGACCAGACAGGGATATAGTGTGTGGTGTATGATTTCACCCGTGGGACGGACTGATGTAATGATCACCCAGGCGTCCTATCAAGGCCAGGTCTACTCACCACGGAACTTTGCATAATGGCCCTGTTGTAGTCACGCAGAATAGCAAGCGTCGGGGATCTGCAGGCTTGGATCTACGAACACCATACACAGAATGGCTCCTTATCAGTGTAATCAACAAACTCCATTGATATTGATCGACCTGCAGTTTATATTGAGTGTGCGTGGAGAATGCGGCAATCGCAGAGCCCCACATTGCCGAAGACTCCTATACTTTATACTCATTACGACAACAAGCGCGATGTACCCATTTCCGAGAACATCTTCGTAACAGCCACCTTCAACCATGGAAATTTGGTACTTTCTAGCCATCGCGCTCTTCGCCATTGGCCATGCCCAGAATGTGACTCGCGGGGCGGCAATGATGCGCTTCGCTTGCTCTCAGCTCACAGTCGAACGACTTGACCCGCTCGTCAATCCCGGACTCGTTGGGAGCCCACACACGCACCAGATTGTGGGAGGTAACAGTTTCCAGCCAGATATGCCCGTCGGTGAGCACGATCTGGTGGCGAAGAGTACGTGTACGACGTGTACCTTTAGTGAAGATCTGAGTAACTACTGGACGGCGGCACTCTATTTCAGAGCTCAGAATGGGACCTTTAAACGCGTGCAGCAGTTTCCAAACGGAGGCCTGCACCAAAGAGGTGGGATGACAGTGTACTACATACCACCTTACGACGGTGTCAGTAACGTCACGGCATTTAGCCCGGTAAGTTACCCACCAGTCATCCTAGTTGATAGTATAACATCTGCACCATGTGCTACGACCGCCGTGCTAATGTATACCAGGGCTTCCGCATGCTTGCAGGCAACCCCCTGCTGCGCAACACAACGGGAGAATCCCGTGGCATCTGCCACCGCTGCATCTACAAAGACGCCACCCCCTTTGGCGGCGCCCCATGCACCGAAGAAGACACCACATTTCTTCCACTCCGGATGTGTGAGGGCGGCATCCGCACCCAAGTCACCTTTCCGACCTGCTGGGACGGCGTCAACCTCGATTCCCCAGACCATCAGAGCCATGTTGCGTATGCAGAGATTCCGTACGAACCATACGCGGAGCCGCGTGCAATGTATCCTTACACGCCAGAACAACAGAGGGGAAAGTGTCCTGAGGGATTCCCAGTCAGGCTGCCGCAAATCATGTATGAGGTTATGTTTGACACGACGGTGTTTAACAAGAAGGAGCTTTGGGGGCAGAACGGGACACAGCCTTTTGTTTTTTCAATGGGAGATGCGTGAGTACCGCCTGCATGACGCTTGGATGTTGGAAGAGATGCTGATTGAGATCATCAGGACTGGGCATGGAAATCATGGCGACTACATGTTTGGCTGGAAGGGCGATGCGCTTCAGCGGGCGCTGAATGCACGCTGTAGCAACGATCGTTGCAGCGAGCTGGTCAGGCAGAGTGACGAGGACGCCATGAAGTGCAGTATACCGCAGACTATGGTGGAGGATGTTGATGGTCTTGAATGTAAGTGATGCTCCTGCTGGAGGGGAACGCACTAACCACGTGTTTAGGGCTGGAGAGCTTGCCAGGCGGCGTGAATGTTGGTTAGCCTACATGACTTACTGCTCCGGTCCTATCAAGAAGCTCATGTATACAGAGGGGTTTAGAATAGGCAACTGCTTGTGTGTACATAGGGTACCTAGGACTTATTCTCATAATGCATACACAATTATGCCCATCCTGGAAATCAAGCAGTCTCTACCTCTGTTTGGCCTGTAAGCTTTCTCTTCCCGTCAATCCACTTGACTTCCCAGAGAATGACATTGGTCTTTTGAGTCTCCGCGCCGGTCGCCTTGTCCTTTGTTGTCCATTTGCTGAGGACTGCGACCACGCCGTCTGGCTGTTCTGGGTTCTCCCATTCCAGAATCACAGAGAATTCACCCTGGGACTGGGATGTAGTACTGCGAGCGTGTTGGAGGCCTGGTACGAACTGGTCGTACGTGTAGACGTTGTGGTTGATCCTGGTAGCGCGAATGTTAGATCAGGATGCTGGCATATGTTGAGGGTGATGCCATACTTGACAACTAGACTTGGATCAACTTGCTCGTGCACGGCTTTGAGAGAAACTTCGTCATTTGGTTGGATGAATAGAGTGTCGTTCAGTTCCTTCACCCACTGGCTGAGGGATTGCTGCTGGGCTGACATTGTGATTTGCTACAGGGAATTAGTACACTATGATATCCGCGACTGAGCCACGTACATGTGAAGGTAGAGTAGTTTGGAAGCTCAAAGTGTATGACTGAATATTCGTGAAGTGTACGGCATGCCTATATATCTTTCCAATCCATGCATGCAACGCATTCTGATTTCTTCGATATGCGGAGTTTCTCCTCGTACTCACTTGTCATGCTCGAGTTCTGGGAAGGAAGTGAGGGAGTTGCGGAGACGCGGTGGGAAATGCGGTGTGACTCGGCCTAACGTTAACAAACGAAACTGCATCCGCGGGCTGAACACGACGGAGATTCCATAGTCACGCGAAGATTAACATTTCTTTGTCTTTCTAAACTTAGCGGCCGCAACATAGTCTTACACTGCAATATCGTGGGAGTGCGGACTTTGTCAAATCGGCATGGGTGCCATGACTACCACGTCCGCAAAACTCCGCTAGTTCGCCGCACTGGATAGGCCCGTCTTTATCAATGAAACTGATGCCGATAAAGAGGAAGGTACCGTGGATACAAGCATAATTACTTCTCTGTGGGCCTAGTCAACAGAGGAATTGTGTAGGGGAGTTGATGCCTTAGGCACATTCGTCTCATCTCATACGTTCAGATAGTAGACCGACTAACGAGTATCATGATACTACTGCAACATACCCTCCAGACTCTCCCCCAGTACCTCTTCCACCCCCGTGATCCACCTCTGCGTCTCCCTCTCGACCAATTCGTCATCATCCTCTCTCAACTCACTGATAAACGGCAGCATCTCCGGTAACAACCCAAGCCACTCCTCTCCGAGCCTCCTTGTCAGACTCTGCTCGCACAATACCGTCGCCAGGCGGGTATGCGCCGAGTCTGAGCGCATGTAACGTAGTAATATAGTGTTCATCTCACGATGATTGTCAATGGACGATGACGAAGCAGCAGCAAGGTCTGTGATGGTAGGGATGACGTTGTTGGTGTTATTCGTCGGAGTCGATGTAGCGGCAGAGGGTAGGGTGAGAAGGGTGACGAGTGGCGGCATGATGGTGCCAAAGTGCGAGGGAGCTTGCCAGAAGCCGTCTTGGTCGTGCTGGAATGTCTTTTGCAGTGCGGTCAGAACAGCGCTACGCAGCTCCGGCTCTGCGTCGTCTTTTGCAAGCACCTCCAGTGTCTTTGCGACGTGCTCGATAATGTAGCTTGAGTAGCTTGTGACAATGGACTATTAGACTGTTAGCGCGATGATCAATGTTTGCAGCGGGGATGACATGCCTTGAAGTTGTCGAAAAAGGCTGCGAGGAATTTGTAGAAGGTGATGGCACGTTGCGGCTTGGCTGTCTGTGGGCCTTCTTGATCGACAAGCTGCACGAAGAAGGGTCGGAAGGTGGCATCGTTGAGCTTGAGAACCATGGCAACGACCGATTCAACGAGCGTATTATCCAATTGTTCAATCTCTTCTTCCTCAAAATGCTGTTCAACTTGCGAGTCAGCCACTTCTCGGAGACGGAAAATCTGCAAGAGCAGACCGAACAGAGTTGAGCTGGCTTTGATGAGCTTGGCCTTTGTCTGACTATTGATAGTAGATCGGAGCAGCTCCAAGTGTTCCAATGATGCCTGCGGATTTGTCAGTATTACGACGGACCCAGACGGCGTTGTACGTACATCAAATCCTTGAGATACTGCGTGTTGCCATGTTGATTTGATGGCAGCAAAGACCTCTTGTGAGCTGAGGTGTTCTGAGACGCTCTGGTAAAAGCCAAGACGGCTCTCGTCGCATGCGTTCTCAAGGGAAGCCGAAGCAGAGTTATGCGAGAGCTCTAATGCTGTGACCAGGTAGTCTCGAGAAAACATGTATCCAAGTCTCTCGACGATGTTGGATAGGAGAGTAAACACAGCATTGTGCAAGCCAGGCTTCTCGTCTTCGATTGCTTGTGAGAGGTATTCGAACGCAATCGGTAGGATGGTGGGCAGAAGGGATATAGCCTCATCTTCCAGGACATCGAAAACGGACGTAAGACAGAGCAGGGACAGGATGCGCACCCTGTCATCGCTGCTTGATAGGGCCTGCGATCCGGAGATGGACTGTGCCACAGAAGAGATGGCATTGATATCCTTTTTGCCGAAGCGCTCGATGATGCGATCGATACAGCTGACCGATATGATCTTGGCCTCCATCTCCGGCGACTCCTGCAAGAGACGCTCTACGCTGGGCAAGAACGATAGCAAGGCCTGTACAGCCTTCCGGTCATTCTGTATAGCGGACCCTGCGCGTACCTCAACAGCTCTGACCGCTGCAACTTGAACTTGCAAGTCTTGGTTCTCGAGGAGGAGCGCCGCTGACTGGACAAGATCAGGGGTTGGGAGGAGATCCAAGCATTTTGCAAGGACGCGACTGCAAGCCTCGTACAGTTTCGGCGACGAGGCAACCTTCTTGGACAGCTGGATGGTGGTCTCCACTATATTTGCAAAGACTTCGCGGGGTTTGGCGGAATCTTCTCTCCGTCGAAATGCTCGAGTAACATGGCCACGTAGGCGATCCTCAGTGGCCAGATCTGAGAGACAAGAAAGGAGGTTCCGGATTGCGGATTCGACCTGCGCTGGCTGCTTCTCGTTCAGACCAAACAATGTGTCAGATACCTTACGCTTGGGCCCCGCAGCGTCGAGTATAAGGTCAAGATATCCCTTGAAAGCCTATCTGGGTAAGCTTTAGTGGCACCATATCGGCAGAGAACTTACATCAAGGGTATGCACAGGGTCGAACACAAGCAGCAGGTCTGTGCTAAACTTGCGATGGGTCTTGTTGCTTTGGTGACGATCTGCAAGCAGTGCAATGATGGCAGACAGCGAATCTTCAGGACCAAGAGTACGAGCGAGCTCCGAGAACAACTTCAAGCGTCGATGCGACGGTATGTGCTCAAAAGCTGCAGTGAAGCTGAGGAGAAGATCGGAAACACCGGTGAGGAAGTTCTTGTGCTTTGATCGGAGAGAGGCTGCCAATTGAGGCACAACACGTGAAATGGTCTAAATGAGTTAGTTACCGACCTTCAGAGTCATACAATGACATACCTTGTCGACTACTTGAGCAGAGTACTCGTCATGCTGGCGTAGCAGTGTCGATCCGATGAATGTGAAGATGGGCATGAGGTTATGCAGAATCAGGTCGGGCACCCATGACGCTAGATTGGCAATAAGTAGGAGGGCGCTATTTTGCACCTGTGGGCTTGAAGAGTGCCGGATACAATCGATAAGTAGATCTGCGCGGACTGCCGATTGGTATTCGGTAGTGTCTGGTTGAGTCTGTCATAATTAGCACGCTGACAGTCTAACGTGAGTGTGTTCATACCTTGAGAATGTCGACAATGGGGGTCAACGATCCCAGAATCATGCTCTGTAGGTACACAAGTTCCGACCCAGATTGCTGCTTGAGGGGTTGAAGTTCGCCAAACACGGTGAAGAGATTGCGGAACAAGGCGGGGTGCTGACCAGGACTTGAGCCTTCAATCAATTCCAGGACCAGTGTGAGCTTCCGCAGCAATCGCTGAACCTGATCTTGAGATGAAAGTTCCACACGCGCCATTTCATTCCTGCTAGTTCGTCGCCTCTTCTTGGTCGGCGGCCCTTCAGGCATATGTACTGCAGAAGGAATGCTTTCCAGCAGGGTAATGAGTGTTGCGGAATCGAGCTTGACACTTCGCAAGCACTCCAGGGCGCGTTCCCGGCATAGTCTGTCGAACGCTTGGTTGCTCTCGGTGAAGGATAGCTCCAACATGGACTGTGCCAGCACGAGTCTGGTCTCAGATCTGAATTTCGACCACACTGAGGTAATCTGGTCAAAGGCAGCGTTTGCCAAAGGTGACCTGTCTTTGTTGAGACTTCCAGAGATAATTTCTTGTAGTAGCTGTGCACTCTTGGTGTCCCTGGGCAACAACACCGTGAGATGCGCGCGATCCGCCTCCTCGAGTGAGACCCCGTTTCCTTCACATCGCAGCATTGCCTCGGAAGTCGGCAGACTGCACCACTGCTGAACAAGTGGTAGTACAATCGTACTGCGAACGGGGTCAAAAACTTTCCCAAGCAAGGAGAACGTTGGTAACAGGCTCAATCTCACGTTCAGAAGTGGCGTATGACTGGCGTGACTGGCGAAGAATGAGAGGACTGAGGTCCGGAGTTGAGCCTTGATGGCATGCTTGGGCAGGTTCTTCGACGCTTGTGAACCTTCGAGTACGTCCCGTATGACAGGGATGACAAAGCTGGAGTCCATGACGCACTCCTCTAGGATTGGCTTGAGAATGGACGTAATCAATGTAGAGAATTCATCCCCTTTGAGGAGCGTGAGGCTCTTTGATGGCTTGCCATACAAATCGGAAATTCCCCAAACCTCTGCTTTGGAAGTAGTGGAGGACGTCTCAGAAAGCGCAGCAACGCATGCAGCGACTGAACGTCTGATTAGCGGAGATGGGTCAGTGAATGCATGCAACAGATATGGCAAGAGGTTCTGCAGCACTCGTGCGTCTGCAACCTGCTCAATAGCCGATTTGGTAGCTCGTAACGCGGCAAGTCGTACAGGTATGGAACGGCGGCTGCTCCAGAACCGAGTCAGAAACGACAGATATAAGGTTCTCTTGGCCATATCGTCCGATTTCAGTGGTTTCGATTGCAAGAAGTATTTTGTCTGTTTCGCTGAGACTGCCTTCTCGAAGGCTTCCGCGATGTTGGCGAAATCGACGTCGGTCTTGTTGTCCAAGAAACTTGCAACAGTGATTGCTGGTACATCAACACGCTGTGCCTCCGCCAGGGCGGTCTCGTCTTCCGCTTCCAACATGATCTCATCGTCGGAATCAACAGTATTGGCAAGTGCGACATCCATTGACTGTGCATCTGCAATGCCCAAGGACTCCAGAGCGAAGTTGCTCTGCTTTGCTGCAGCAGAAAGGACGTCGAGCAGCTGCTTCGATTCTGTCAGGTGTGTGGTGAACCCCAACAATTCGGCATGCTCCTCCGACCCTGGTCCACTCTTGCCTAGCAGCTGGAGCAGAGCTGACATTACAATTTGTACTTTTGGTTCGCTGAGCAGTCCAGATCCCAAGATGTCGTTTAGCATCTGGCGATTGTCTTCGGAGCGAGCAACACTTGAAAGTGCACCAAGAGCACAACCCAAAGCCAGACGTTCCATTTGACATTGCTGGGATATGAAAGCCAGCTTAGAGGCTAGCTGCGGTATTTTGAGCAGCGCCCGATACACCTTGTCTGGAATCTGTGCCGTTGTTCGTTCCCCAGCAATGATGGCTAGGCATGCCAGACATTCGTTCAGCGATGCGTCGTCATGTGCGAGTACAACGGCCTCCATGAGCCCATTGAGGATCTTGTCGCCGACCTTGGCCTGGTTGACGAGGATTATGACGATGGTGTAGCATGCAGTCACCGTCTCGGCCCCAGACTTGGACCGCATGCAGCTGTTGAGAACGGGCAGCACTTCCAAGACAAGCTCCTCCATCTTGTGGTCTTGTATGTCTCGCCTGCCAGTGCTGGAGTTGTTGAGGATGCCGAAGATGGCCTCGACGGTGATGCTGGACCAAAAAGATAGCATGTGGGCATACTGATGGCCTGCCTTGACCACCTTGGTGACATGGGACTGGTATGCCTTGAAGAAAGTGAGGGTATTAATGGCTGTGTATGCGATTGTGCGGCGGGGTGGGTTCGTCGGCGACTGGATGTACGGGAAGAGGAAGCGCAGGGCGACCGGGGGCTGAGGTGAGAGGATGGAGAGGAGGGCGAGGAACTGCGGGGTGTTGTGGTAGGGCAGGTAGGTGAAGACGAGGCATTCGGCGTTGTACTCGTGCACCTTGAACCGGCGGACAAGCCACTCGAGCGCCTTCTCGGCAGGGCGTAGCAGCAGGCGCGGGCCAACGAGGGTGAGGAAGGCCTCGAGGACGGTGTCGAGTTTGGCATTCTCAGCCTCGGTCATCTGGGTGCGGTCTTCGGCCTTGCTCTGCTCGCTGAACAGGCTGTTGGAGAAGTGCAGGAAGCGCGGGTCGAGGGCGCACAGGTCCCGGTAGCCGTCGTGGCATATGAGGTAGACATTGTCAAACGACTGGGATGCGGCGACCTTGGCGTCGAACAGCAGCGACTTGCCATGGGCTTGTTTCTGCGCGCGCAAATCTAGCTGATGGGTGCTCGAGGCGGCGATGGACGCGAGCTGCTTCTGGAGCGCCGTCGCCATTGCGCTGGGGTGGGTGACGCGATTGCGCGCGAGGCTTCAGGTGGTGGCGGTGGTGTGTGTGGTCCTGGAAGCCATACGATACATGGATTCCACAAGGAGGGCGCTTTTGCAATTGTGTGTCGCGGTATGCTGGCAGATGTACCTGGGGACTGCAAGCATGCGCGGATATTTTTTTGGCTAGCCAAGATTTCGTAGCCAACTAGCGCCATCTCGACTCCCAATCCATCCGTGGACGTTGCGGACCTCCGAGATCACGTGGCCTGGCATTTAGGATTTTATATCCAAGAGGCTCTTTCGACAGTCCAGCCATCTTCTTTCACTTGTTGGCCAATCTACTCACCATATGTATGCGCAACCAGCAATCCCAGTTGGCCGATGGCCGTCTCTCATCTACCCAGTACGTTCCACATGGCATTTACAAACTTACGCGTACACACCATAAGCGCATAGTCGGTGGTGACAGCAAAGCTTACATACGAGCACTCATTGTGCAGCACAAGGCGTGTTTCAACATGGCATGATGTTAAGCTTTCCATTAAACTTTATCGTGTCCGGCCACTGTCGGTGCTTCGCAACTTGAACTTGACCCTGAGCTTACTTGCCCCATCATCCTTGCAAGTCAGCATAATCATCCCTGGAGCGTACCAAACAAAAGTGTCCATCGAAATTGCTTCACATGTACAAGAATAGCAGACAAGAAAGCTAGACATCTTTGAAAACTGTGAACGAACGCAACGCCACCCCGCCAATCCCCAGCACCGCAAAAGAAGTCCTACTCGTTGATACGATGCTGCCACACCTCCTGTTCAGCTCGTGCACTGTAGGTGCTTGCCCCCAGAATATCTTGCATCTGAGACACGCCAGTGAAGAGGACCTGACGGGCCACAAACCACCGGATTCCCTCGTGGCAAGGCGGCGAGGTCAGACTACCCTGGTACGTCCAGAATTCATTAAAGTACAAGACGCTTCTTAACGCCGCAGTGAAGTCGAGGCTTGTTGCCTCTTCCACGCCCATTTCGTCGAAGCCAATCATCTTGGGCAGTTGTTCGAAGAAGGTGTTGTTTGCATTTCCCGGATCGAGGCGGATGGCCAGCACAGCTGCTTCGTGACCCTCGGCGTCTACATGGACAAGATGGAGCTCGGCCTTGCTGCGGTCGCCTTCGACGGAATGGTCGGCCGGGGCATGAATGTGCCAGCCCTTGAGGTAGACGGTGTCGTTGTCGTAGGTAAAGCTTGGGTGTGTGGTCCAATCATCGTTCTCGTGTGCAACGGTAAACGCAGGACCATAGCCCCAGTTGTAGAAGTTGCCCTGGATGGAGCCATTGTAGTTGAACTTTGGGATGTGGTTCAGCGCGAGCCCGTTACCAAGGGAAAGGGCAATGGGGGACTGTTGGGTTCCGGTCTGGCAAAGACGGTAGTCGGCGTTGACTCTGCCCCAGTTGTAGGAGGCTTCATAGGCCCAGTCGTTCTGGGTCGTGTTGGCCCCCGGTTCCTCGGGGGTCTGGCGTTTGCCCAAAGGCGCGCGTCTGCTGTTGGAGTGCTCGGGACATGCTAGCACGGCTGGTGCAAGAGCAGCGGCGAAGAGGAGTGGCTTGAAGAACATGGTGACGAGGTGACGACTATGGAAAGAAGAAAGAAGTAGTGATGAGTGAATGTCAAGCTCTGCAATGAATCGTAGCCATCTCCCCGGGGGCCTGGGACTTTATACCTACGGTACCAGTTGTGAAATGACCTTTGCCTCGACGGATAGCGACGCCCTGGCCCGCACAGAGCCCTCCATCGTGCACCTCCAAAGCGCCAAGACAGCTCTGGAAGCAGACACCTTCTTCTTCGCGATAGAGCCGACTGCGCCAAGGGGCTTGTATCGCACGTTGCTGCTGCAGTGCACGTGGTGTATGCAGCGGAACGCGCATGGCAAGCCTCTTGGGGGCGGCAGCGTGGTCTGGCAGAAGGAGACTCGGGCATACTCGAGGCGCGGCGCTGGAGAGCATGGAGACGGTGCCTGCCCAGGTGGCTGTCATGGCAAAAGCCTTGCTGCCCAGCGGCGCGACAGAAACTCCGCCCCCTTCATTGGCGCTGGCCGCCTTGGCGCGGGGGCTTATTGGATAGGGAGTGTGGCCGACGGGGGCTGGGCGCGCGGAGGCAGCAATGTTGGAACGTTGAACCTTACCAGCGGCCCTCCGTTTTGCAGCCACCACGCCCACCACGCCCGCAGACGACTGATTGACAATCGGTCCGCTCCGGACTAATTTACAGAGAACTGGGGATTGCGTGAACCAGCTCGGTCGCGGCAGGCATCCACGCGTGATTGATTCCGACATTGGCAGTACTTATACGTGCAGTTGATGACGGACAGTAAAGGTCCATCGGTATCAGGTGGACCCGCAGAACAGCGGGCACTTGATACTGTGCTTTTGCTTGTGAATTGCGCAAACATGTGTATAGAATGAAGGTTACCCATAGGTGATTGTACAATGCGAACGCGAGTACCTGCGCGCGAAAACCTCGGCTGCTCCACAAAACAAACCGTTTGAGATAGCCGTACAGCGATCTCGGCTCCTCCAGCCTGGAATCACGGCAGCGTTCAGGGATGCCAGCACATCCGCACAAAACAACTGCACAGCAATGGGCCGAATACCAGGCGCTCTCGTATACCGAGACCCAGGTGGCGAGCCTTGGAGCTCTTGGTGGGTGTATTTGCTCCAGGGCTGTGTAGAGACTAATACACCAGCCAAGCACAGGCATGAAACAAGTCAAGCATAGCCCATGCCAAAGCATCCAGACTCAACAGCGCGGAAACATGGAGCTTTGCATCATGACGTTTGCATGCTCTAGAACAGGACGCGGGGGATCAGAGAGCTCGAGATTTAGACCCTCTCATCTCTTGGCTAGAACATTGGCGGACATGCACGAGTCAATGCTTTGGTGGCTAAGATAATGCTAGCGCATGCAAGACTACACGCCCGTCAACCATTGTTCAATGGTGACAATACCTGGACCGCCGTGACACTGTCATCACTATGGGGATGGCGACCACGTGGCCATGGAACTAGAAGTGCTGCAAGGTCAAACGAGCTTCTTCCTTTCGAACGCCTTGGTCTTCATCGGCTGGAAGGAAGTTCCTCTCTTATCGTCCCAGCTATCCCAAAGCTGTTCACACCGTTTCCAAGTCGTCTCGCTCACGGCTTCGTTCTCTGCAACAGTCTGTTCTGTCCAACCAGAGTTCTCGTCGGCTACCATGATCACTTCATTACCAAGCCCAGTGTATTTGTACTCGGTCCATGGGGTGGCGCCGTTTGTGATGTTGATCCAGAATTGTGCATGCCGGGTGGAGATGTCTACCAGTCTTTGTGCAGGATACCTGAACTGATATGTCTTGAAGACAAAGTATATGTCGACCCAATGGTGTGGTTGCTGGTAAAAAGGGCTCCCAATAAACGGATTGCGTACATCAAAGACGTAGCGGTAAACCTTCTTCTCGGAATGTGCCGCAAGTTGTCTAGCCAAGGCATGGCTCGGTGCTATATCAGCCATCAGAGTCGACTCTCGTCATGTGAAGGGCCTTCCTACCATCAAACACAACGTCGCCAATCCACCTGAGCGCTCGCGATACGAAGAGATTCTGATCCATATCCGAGATGATGCCGTAAGCTCGACTAACAAGGGCAGCACTCTCTTCGCCAAGTTGGTCTGTGATGCCTGCAAGGAACGCTACTGGGGTGACACCAGCCATAGCCGACACAAGCGTCGTGCCCTAGAGGACGTCAGCGTCGAGCAGTCAGCCCTTTCGCACCCTGACATCGTACCTCGAAGCTTGTCGTCCCCAGAACAATCACATCTACCCAGTCACACTTGGAGACTAGCTCCGGAATCTTGTCCCAAGTTAGATCTTGTGCGTCTCTGCCAAACCACTCTTCTTCTTGGACTGGGAGCCACATGTGCCCGTCTTCACTCAATTTGGCGGTCGCATCAACAATGCTCTGCACGTCGACTTCTCTAAGCTGTGCCAACGCGGCTGCTCCTCGTTCTTCGATATCAAGCTCGACCAACAGTGCCTCATAGAGCCGCTCCGCTTCGCCTCGAGGCAACGGTGCAGTCATTGGGCCCAAAACTCCGGACATCAGGATCACTTTGTGAAAGAGGGGCCCTTCGACCGGCGGAGTAGCAAGCATATGCGTGCAAATCGACATTGAGCCGCCAGACTCTCCAAAAACCGTGATACGGTTTGCATCGCCACCAAATCCTCGTATATACCGTTGGATCCAAATCAGTGCGTTACGCTGGTCATTGAGGGCGAGATTCGAGTTTCCGGGTTCAGACGTATGCAAATACCCGAGCGCACCTAAGCGGTACTGGATGCTCACCGAGATGATGGGTTGTGAGTCCTCGATCGATTGCCCAACTATGAGGGCAGTGTTGTGCTGCTCATCGATCTTGCCAAGGACGAAGCCGCCGCCGTGAATGTACACCAAGACGGGAACGTTTGGAGACTTGTCTATTGACTCGAGACACACGAGCGGTATATTGAGTTGGGCAATCAGACATTCGAATTCACTGGATGCTGCTTTCTCCTCTCCTGGGAATGCGCCGCCGCCGACGTCATCCTCACTGAAGACCTGAGGACATGCGTAACTGTTGGCCGTCAGCATCAGAACCATAGAGGCAAGCGAGACGTCAAAACGAAAAAACATGCCCCGATTTTGTGCAGTCTCGTTTGGCACTGGCATCAGCATCTACTATGACTGAACGCTGGAAGCGCGCGGGGATTCGAGCATAGGGTACCGCTCGAAATTGAACTACGTTTGTGGGTGATATGAGCCCTTCTAGACTTCCTAGCTCCCGGTGTCGAAAGGTAAACGTGGACGGTGGCGTATTAAGAAAAGACATGTTCCCTGCACAGATTTGAGAAGCAAGATGATGAGATTTATTGGGGGAGATGCAGCTCGGATCGGATATATAGGGAGGATACTCGGAAGAGTCCACAACTCAGATGATCACGGTAAGCTTCGCAATGCCAGGAGGTTCCGCCCTTTTATCCGCGCTAAAATTCTCACGCACTTGGATTTAACCGTTTTGACGACGTGGATGTTCATCTGGTCAGCTTTGCATGATTCTACGCGTAGCATGCAAGGATCAGAAGAGTGGCTGTGGCATGAAGAGCACGATATACGGAACCCTCCATACCATGAAGCAGCGGTCGCTGTTCCCGTGCCACTGATATGTCAATTGTCTACTGGTGACTATCCCAAATCCCCAGAGCACCTGGGGTGAGTTCAAAAGCGCCGTTGCTGACGGCATGCTCGTATTCTAGATCCGGTTGAAACTCCCAATACAGGCTCTCAGCGTCACTGCTCATCTTGAATGTGTAGGCTGCCGCAGCATCATCGACATAGACTTTGGGAACGCCGTTGGCAGCTGCAGCTTCGACCATGAGCTGAACCTCGCAAGACCGCTCCATTAGTGTGTAAAGAAAGGCGGCTTCGTCAACAGTGCCCCCAACCGTCTGGGTCAAGTCAGCATCACAACAGGCGTCAGTTCTTAACAAAGAATGCTCACGAGCAGCCCGTGGTTTCTCAGTACCATTCCTTTGCCTTTGGGCCCAAGTGCACCCGCCAATCGTAGTCCTTCTTCCTTGCTGAAGACGACACCGCCAAAGTCTTCATAGACGGCTTGGGCGTCGCCATAAAAGTAACACACATCCTGGTTGAGCATCTCGAGTGGACGGGCAAAAGCACTCCAAGCCTTGCCTGCCTTTCCGTGACAATGACATGCAGCGTTCACATCTGGGCGCGCCTTGTGCACGGCCGAATGAATCAGGAAGCCGGCAGCGTTGGCTGGTCTGCTTGTATTGCCTCCTACTACGTTGCCGTCATAGTCAACAAGGACCATGTCGGACGCCTTGAGCAGGCCAAAGTGTTTGCCCAGCGGATTTGTCCAGAAGGTGTGGGGATTCTCTGGGTCGCGTACGCTAATGTGGCCGCTCATGCCCTCTGTCAAACCATGTCTCGAGAAGACTCTGAAGGCGCCGGCCTGCCACGCAGTCAGTTTTCCACGTATAGCCAACACAATCTAGCCTGGATGCGCGAGTGTACCATGTGCGAGAGGATCCATGCGCGCTGCTTGTCGAATGACGAGAAGAGCGGAATGCCAGGAAGACACACGCCCTGAGAAATGGCCTGCAGGGGCGTCTTTTCTTTGGTTTGATCGTTTGCAGATCGCGGCACCAGCTGCTTCGACTTTTCAGCGGGCAGTGGTGCAGCAGGCGGCTGAGCTGGTATCGCAGAGGGGGCCATCTTTCTGGAGTCTTGGCTGGGCGAGTGAGGCAGTCGCAGGATCGTGCAGGGTGAGTCGGATACTCAAATATGAAGCCGCTTATCTCTACGGCCACGGCGCGGATTCGACGCGCTCGCGTGTTGCGGGGTATGTCTCCCGTTAGATACACACAGTAGCTTGACGCGGTACTCGCCAGCATCAGCAGCGACCCCGGCGACGCTATTGTTGCCTTTCTGCGACATGGCCTGCGACAGAGCCGAGTGTGTGAGTGTGGTCTGCTACGTGGTATGACATATCACTGCGGATCGTCCTGGCAGCGATGCAGGCCATGTATGGTGCTTTGCGACGAAGCGTGCGTGTGGCGGGTGTTGGAGGGCAGTCTCGGGCCCTCGGTAGGCTTCCCCCCGAGCTCTGTGCCCCACCACGGCGCCCGCGACAGGGTCAAATGACGCCAGCGGGGCATCTCGTCGTCGCCAAAGCACACAATTATCCCGCCATCTGCGCTTGAGCACTGCATCCCACGCCATGCCACAATTTCTGGCTGCTTCAATGGCTACAAGTGCGCTCCCGGCCGGCATTATGGCCGAGCGCCTTTGCCATGAGATACTTAACCAGAAACCTCGCCCGCTTCAAGCTGCGACCAAGCACCCCTCGCTGTACTTTCCCACCCCTTAAACCCCACACCTTTCTCAGAATGTCGTCAGGCAAGACCGTCACGCTCAACTCTGGCCACAAGATCCCGTAGGTGGCCTTGTCAACTATGACTATCCTACCTCAGCTTTTCTCTAACAGTCCTCCACAGTCAGTTGGGATACGGCACATGGCAGGCCGCTCCTGGCGAGGTTGGCAATGGCGTCTACGAGGCCTTGAAGATTGGCTACCGACACCTGGTAAGAGAGTCAGCGATGCCATCCTCGTAGTCCAAGAATGCTAACAGATGTTTGTGCAAAGGATCTTGCCAAGATGTACGTAACAACCCCACGAGTATCCTACACCGACTACCCAAGAAGCAATCGCTGACATTTTTCCACCAATCACAGCTATGAGAACCAAAAGGAGGTTGCTGATGGTATCAAACGCGCCTTCAAGGACATCCCTGGTCTTAAGCGTGAGGACATCTTCATCACGTCCAAGCTGTGGAACACGCAGCACGACCCCGCCCACGTCGAGGCTGCCCTCGACGACACCCTTGCCGAGCTCGAGCTTGACTACCTCGATCTGTACCTCATTCACTGGCCCGTCAACTTTGGTCCCGGCAAAGACCCACACTCGGATCTCTTCCCTGCCTCTTCAGACCCCAACGAAGTCAACATCGACAACTCGATCCCCAACAGCGAGACATGGAAAGCCGTGAGCAAGCTGCCCAAGAGCAAGGTCCGCTCTGTCGGTGTCTCCAACTTTACATACCAGAACTTGAAGGCTCTCGTCGAGAAGACCGGCCTGGTGCCTGCCGTCAACCAAATTGAACGTCACCCAATCCTCCCAAGCAAAGAGCTCGTCGCCTATGCCAAGGAGAAGAACATTCACATCACTGCCTACTCCGCCTTTGGCAATAACTTCTTCAACATCCCCCTCCTCATCACACGCCCAGAGGTCAAGGCCATTGCCGAGAAGAAGGGCGCCACCCCTGCGCAGGTCATCCTGGCCTGGAGTCAAGTTGGCGGCCACTCCGTCATCCCCAAGTCGGTTACCCCGTCTCGTATCGCCGAGAACTTCAAGGAGATTGAGCTTTCCGAGGATGATGTTGCTGCGATTCAGAAGTTTTCGGATGAGCACCAGGGCAGGAGACGCTACAATGTACCTTACACAGCGAACAAGCCTCGCTGGAGCATCAACATCTTTGACGAGCCAGAGGAGCAGGAAGCACCTAACAAGGTTGTGTTGTAGGTAGATGCAAGTCTAAACCTGATGTCGTCTACCTTTCGATTACCGAAAGCGAGTCATGAGAAGAAGCTTGAATGTGACAAAGGAGGCCGAGATGGAAGACCTATGCTTCGCTTGACTGGCATGGAAGATTTCGGTTTCCATGAGAGCGGGCGAATTGGGATGATGGTGACGCTCCTGTATGAGCAGCTTAACACGGTCACCAATTCCCAAGGAACGCCCAGGATGAGACTGTAGACAATATAATCACTTCAAAGTACACCCGTTCTGAACTCGATGCTACTGTGATGACCAAAACTGTGATCCGAAAGACCTGTAGCATGGCTCTGCTCAAGCAGACCGCTGCGCAGCACAGCAAAGATAGAGGCGTGGACGTTATCAACGTTGTTAGTTTCCGTATCCACGGCTCCTACCCCAGCGGCAGCGCCTACCAAAATAGCCAACTTGCCCCGTGCCAATTGACAGAGTTTGCCATGGTAGAGTATGGAAACAAGTGCGTCAGGGAATACACTTGCCCATCCTGGAGGTGTCAAGACGGACTTGTCGAGTGGGGGCTCATGCAATCAATGGCTGTAAGTTGTAAGCATGTCTACTAGACTCTTCAGGCTTCGAGATTCTAAGGCTGCGCATGAGAGAATATGCAAGGGGGAGAGTACGCTCCAGTGTGGAAGATTATATGACTCGACTCGGTGCTAATTGGTATTGAATCATTGTACTGGAGAAGATGAGGGATGAGCTTGTACAGGGGAAACAAGCTCACGGTTAAAATGGTCCTTTGAAGAAAAGGATAGACCTATTCGAACGAATGCCCCTGGAGCGTTGTGAGTGGTGTGCGGTTGGCAGTTTGCATCACTGAGGAAGTGTTGTGAATACACGTCAATTCTCATCCATACTACCCTACATACGTCCTCAAAATACATTTCAGAATATTTCTTCCAGCCCCGCATCCGGCCACGTCGTTTCACCCTTAGCTACCTTATCCCGAATCTTCCAGTACTCGTGATTGAATTCCCAAAATTCTTCTCCAGTAGTGGAACATTTCGACTTTGAGAACCACCGTGGCACAAACTCCTCTCCCCTTGCTTCTCGTTGTCTTCTGGTCGCGCGTTGCTTCTCTTCGACCCTGTTCTTTTCCGTCGCTGCAAGATCATACTCGCCGTCCTCCATGGCGCGCTGATCAGGCCTCAGTCGTGTATCCGTAGGTGCGACCACTGGCCGGAGTTTGTCAGGAATATCGTTGAGGGTGACGACAAAGGGTGTGAGATTAAAGGGAATGCCTGTTGGGCGTTCGTGCGCCTGCCAGACGAGGAAGGCCTTGTTGTCGTCATGCTTGGACTTGCTTCCGCCTTTTTCAATGTCTGCATCTTCATAGCCGGGAGTAAATCTTGCGTAAATCTTGTCGTTCCACCGGCCGCCGACGGACCAGCGTACGTGGCCCTGTGCATCCAGGACCTTCCCGACAACCTGGAATGCAGACGAAGCCTTCCAACCGCGTGCTTTGAACTCTAGGTGGCAAACTTCGCCCGTTGTGTGATTGCGAATTTCCATGGGTCCATAGTTATCGATTACGGGGTTACCAGTGATGATGCCGACAACGGAGGAAGTGACCTTCTTCCACGTGTACATCTCTTCCTTGCCTCCATTTGATGACGGCCGTAGGCGCAGGAACCATGTACCGAGTGGGTTGATGTCGAATGACTTTCCGTAAAACTTGGACTTGACGGCAGATTCACCCTGGCTTGTGTTAAGATCATTAAATTACCAAAGAGATCGAGTCCACATACGTAGTAATCCCACTTCTTCGATTCGGCATATGCAGCGCCAACCGGCGGATGATGGCTGACTTGCTCGATGAAGAAGCGGTAACCTTTGTCTGGTCTGGCGTACTCGTAGGTTTCGGCGAGAAGAGGATTGAAAGGCTTTGCAACACGACCTATCGTGGAAGCGTACTCAGATGCAGCGAATGCTGCAACATACAACAGACGCTCCGTGGAGTCAGAGCGCTCTGCAGCTGTGTCCAGTAGGTCAGTGTACTCCATGTCTTCCGCAACACGTTGTAAGAGGGATGTCGGCTCGTTGAAAGACACGGGCAGAGTCATCTTGGTCATGTCCTTGCCGATCATGGACTTTAGGATACCCTGGTGCTGGTTAGCAGATGTGACGATGGCGAAATGTTCACACGTACCCAAAGGGAAACCTTGGGCCTGTCATCAGCATCCATGGCAAGCCTCTTGCGAGGACCGTCTTCGTAGCCTGCCCATGCGGTGGCGATCTCAGCGTGTTTCTGCTCGAAGATGTCGTCTGTAGAAACCGGTGCCTCCTTCTCACCGACCACTGGAGCCGCAGTAGGCATCTCCACTACCTCGACCTCGCCAGCGCCCACGGCATCAAAGAACTCCTCATCATCTTCTGAATCTGACTCGGAGATCTCGGCAGCGATGTCCGCAAACGTGGCCTTTCTCTTGACTTTGCTGGCAGATTTTGGCTTGGTCGTAATCTCGCGTTGCTGCTCAGCGTCTTCAGCGGCCTCTACGAAATCATCCTCGTCGTCTTTGGTGGCGGGTCCCGGAGCGCCCTTTTCAAAGTCTTCCAAAGCCTCGCGCAAAGCCTTCTTGGTTTTGCGTCTCTTTTGCTCGGATTCACCTATACGGTTCTCAAGCTCCTCTTGCTCCTTGGCAACCTGCGCCATACTCTCTTCCCACATGCGTCGCACGTTTGCCTCGCGGTCTAGACGGTATTGCCAGTAGGCATCACGGTCTCGCGAAATGCGGAGAAGATCACCAATGAGTCCTTTCAGGTTACCGATGGCCGACTCGTATGAAGCAAACGCCTGCAACATCAAAGGGTCCGAGATCTGCAGATTGGGCGACCTGTTCTTCTCGATTTGCAGCGCCGCAGAGACAGAGGTGAGGAGATCGAGCTGTAGCTTGGCAGATTGTGCCGTGATGTTGAATGCGTCTTTACTGTGAGGCTTGACCTCGCGACTGCTACTGTCGTCACCGTATTCGTCGTCTTCGTCGTCATCATCGCCAGCAATGGTGTTTGTTCCCATGTGGCTGACCATGCGACTTAACTCTGGTCCGTTCACACTGGGTTCGTACGCGCTGCCAGGCTCCTCAGTCAGACTGACTGCTGTGCGAGAGGAGGCATTATCGAGGCTGGGAACCGGGACACCGAGCGTATTGGCTATATGGCTGGTTAGCAGATGGGACACACAATGGTAACAGTCAACTTACAAGCAGCCAAATTCTTGGAACTGGTCATTTTGGAGCTAGTGACGCTGGTAGAATCCCCTTCTTGCCGGATTTGTGCAATTTTGGCTTGCTTTAGCGTCTCCTGGTCTTGGGTCGCACGCTTCTCCTCTTCCCGGGCCTCATCCTTGGCCCACTGAATGGCATTGTTCAGGGCCCAATACCACCGCTTAGCCTCGACCTGGTGGTTCGCCTTGAGATGATACTTGACCGAAGATTTGCCCTGAATCTCAAAGCGTTGCTTGTCTTGGGGATCCATGTACAGCTTGGCTATGCGCATATTGACGGCGCCGCGGCATGCAGATCCAATGTCATCTATTCGAATCAGTATTTGTATATGTGGTTTTGAAGACGTGGCTAATCACCCTGATGCTTGTAATAGCTCAAAACACCATCCTCCAGGACGAACCAGCGGAGCTTGTAGCCGCTCGTGTAGTTTGTCCATTTCTTAAGATAGCCCTTCATCTCACGCGACTCTTTGGCACCCATGCCGCTGTCAGAAGCCGCGGTACCTGGTTGTCCGCCAGCAAGGATGGTCTTCTCTTGTATACCTCTCTGTGCGGCAGCAGCGGCAGGAGATCGCTTAAGAATGGCGCGTGTGCGGTCATCCTTGGTGTAATCCTGAGGCAGCTTGCCTTTGCGGTCTCGCCGGAAAGGGTCTGCGCCATTGAGCAGTAGTAGCTGGGCCAACTTGACATCCTTCTTCTTGGCTGCCTCGTGCAAAAGAGTGCCCCCAGCATCAATGACGACAGGGTCTGTCGCAAACTCGCCGCCATTGACGTCGAGGGTGCTCTTTATGCGCTCGTCCTGCAGTGTCTTCTCCAGGGCCTCGAGGTCGCCGGAAGCCACCATTTGCTGTATCCGCTTCACATTGGTGTCGATGAAGATGGAGCGAGACAGCTGCAGCTGCTGGAAGATGTCGGGGGTGCGGGCCAGGTCGAGCGGAGTCTGGCCGCTGTAGTTGGTGACGGAGTCGTTGATGCCGGGCTGGTCGAGTAGCATGCGCACCACGGGGGCCCGACCGAGCGTGGCAGCCAGGTGCAGGGGCGTGTTGCCGTCGCGGTCGCGGCCGTTGATGTCAATGGGCGAGTCGGGCGTGGTCGTGGCATTGGACAGGACAAACTCGATGACGGGTACCTCTGCACACTGCACGGCGAGGTGCAGGATCGAGGTGCCCTCTGTGCGGGCGCTGGGCAGCTGCAGCGAGGACCGCGCCTCGTCGCCGTCGGCCGGGGCTGTCTGGTCGCGTATGGCGCGGGAGATGGCCGCCGTGTCTCCATTGCGCAGCGACTCGAAGACGCGGAACAGCTTGACCGACTGCTCAATGGACGAGGCCTTGGGCGTGGGGGAGCTGGGTGACGGCTGGTAGCTTGGGGATGCGGGGCTCAGGCTGTCCTGGGTGGTGTTGAGGCTCGCCATGTTGCCCGTCGACAGGTGCGCCGCGTGCTTCTTGGAGAGGCTGCGCTGGTGAGGGCCTGGCAGGTGCGGCGTGTGGGAGTTGGAGTGCGACGAGGCGGCTGAAGATGCCGGCGGGGAGGAGTCGTGGGCGCTGGCATCGGCTGGGGGGGCATAGGTGACGTCGTTCTTGGACGAGACGCGCGAGAGGAGATTCTTGACAGCCCCCGACTTGGACCGCTTGTGTCTGTGTGCGTGCGATTAGCCGCTGCTGCTGTCTGCGCTGTCTGCGCTGTCTGCCATGTCTGCCATGTCTGCACGCATTTCGGCGTTGACCTGACGTCCCCGCTGTAGCCGACTTACCCTTCCATGGTGGGCGTGATTGGTGGCGGAGAGCCCCTACCGAGCAATGCGGGCCTATGTCAGACGGGCGCGTGGTGGGGGGAGGGGAGGGGGGTGGAGGGGGGGGGTGGAGTGGACTCGATTATCATATACAATGTCGCATCAGACGGAGAAATGCCAGAGACGCCAGCACGGAGAGAGAGAGGGGGGGAGAAGTCGTCACGGCCGGTGCAGAGTAGCAGTCGCCTCGAGCGCACCGTAGCGGGGCTTCTGGGAGACAGCTTCGCTCGTAGGGGGCGTCATCGCCAGCGAATCACGATGACGCGGTCCGCCATCGCATAGCGCACATGCAGCACTCGCTGCGCATGCAAACTGCTTCTGCACCACCGCCGCCCTTTGCTGCAGGGGACCAGTCGCCCCGGAGAAATTCACGTCTGACATGCCCTGGCGCCTTGCCCAAAAGCGCGCCGGATCGCACGACTCGCCCTCGACTAAGCCTCACAGGCTGCGTAGGCTTGCTGACTGTTTACATGTTTACATGCGCCTCTAGTGCGCCGTCTCATTGGGTCCAGCTAGCTCCCTACTCTGCCTATCTCTACTACCTATGGTACACAACACTGCGTTTCCACTTTCTACGACAATGTCCCGCCGACCAGGACAATGGCACTCCCCAGCTGTCTCCGCAGGTCCTCCTTTTCCACATCGTGCGTGTCCTCTACCTCACCCCACTGCCTCGTCTGCCAAGTCACCTCCAAGCTCGACGCCTCGGCCGCCTCTTCAATCCCAAACCGGGCGGCGTTGGCGGGAGCAGCCTTGCGCGACTGCGCAAACGCCTCGGCCCATTCATGTATCAGGCGTGTGCTAACCAGCAGGCTCTTGGACGCCAGCACTGCGCGCTCGAGTCCAGCGAGCTCGAAGGCGGGAAGCCCTGCGCACCACCCGCGGATGACTTGCTGCGTCAATTCTGGCTGCGAGACGGGGATGATGCTGTCGGGGTCGAGCGTTGGCTTGATCTGGACGCCAGGCCACACGTGTGTAGTGAGGTAGGCGATGATCTTGGTGGCCACATCCTCCTGAAGCTCGCGCAGTGTCTTTCCGTCTTGTGTGACGTCGTTCATGACCTTTTCTGGGGCCCAGCACAGCAGCGTGTCGGTCGCCAGGACGCGCATAAAGTAGCCGAGGATGTCGTCTCTGACGTTTGCCCTGCCCTCGGCGTCGGCTGCCTCAATGTCAATGGCACGTGCAGCCAGCGAGGTCATGGGTATGTAGTCGGACTTGAGCGCCTGCTGAGCGCTCATGAGCAGGTCCCACTCGAGCGCAATGGCCGTGGCCAGCTGGTGCTTGGTTGGGGGCACGGTGAGGATCTGCTTGTTGGGCAGACGGACAGGTCGATGGTCGAGGAACACCTGCAGGCCGCCCTCGCCCTCCTTGACATGCACATCCTTCCAGAAGCGCTTGGCCAGCATGTTCTTGGGCTTGTTGCCCGGCGAGTAGACGTCCCGCATCTCACGTGCCTGCTTCATCATGTCTGCCTGCTTCCGCTTACGCGCGACTCTGGCCATGGCCTCGGACGGCTGCGGTGTGGGTGTCGCAGGCGGCGGTCCTGGCACGGACGGGTGTGGCAGCGGGGTGGCGCCGCGACTGGCGGTTGTGTGCAGGCATTGGTAGAGGGGCCGGTAGGGTCTGTGTGGCAGCCGCAGTGTTCTCAGGGCAGGTCGGAGGGACTCCATGGTGGAGGTGGTGGAGGTAGTGGAGGTAGTGGGTGTGGTGGATGCGGTGGATGCGGTGGGCGATGTGGTGGTGATGGCGCGGCGTCTTCGATCTGCGACAGAGGAGAGAGCCCTGCAGCCGAGACACAGCTGGGCAGGCCTGGACGAGCTTTTTGCCAGACGCCCGCCAGCCCCAACGCGGCTAGGGGCGACACTGCACGGTGCTCCGGGCGGAATCTGGGGAACTAACTCCACACGCGCACGCGCACGCTGGGCCGGCCGCCCGTCCAGTCGCCCGCCCAGTCGCCCGCCCAGTCGCATACGAGCTTCCATCTGGAGGGCCTGGCGCCAGCGGCATCGACACCCAACAGCCCGACCACGGTACGAACATGCGACTGCCCTCCCACGGCGGCCTCTCCTCCCCTGCCTCTCCTCCGCCACCCCGAGGGACCTGCGACTGACGTGCATGCACCATCGCTACCCCACTCCTGGGCTGCACTACTGCCGTCTGGTCGCCCGCCTCATCTAGGCCCCCGATGCCGACTGCGCCAACCTGCCTGTGCACCCTCGCCCTCGCCCTCGCCCTCGCTCTCGCCCATCCACGTTCATGAATCAAGCGGCTGCAGCGTCCGCAAATGCGCCCAAGTCCATCCGCTTCGTGACCAACCACGATGGGCCCTACGCGAAGCGGCGCAGAATCAACTCGGCCTGTCTGACATGCCGTCGCAAAAAGACGCGTTGTTCTGGTGCGTCTTGGAGCAGACATGGTCACATTGTGTGGCTCACACCGTGGGCGAACATGTGCACTGACTCAACACCAGGCGAAAGACCCTTCTGTGGGACCTGCACACAGAACAACCACGACTGCGCCGGCTACGGCGACGACAATGGTGCAGGCGACGCCAACAGGGACGCGAAGAAGGCCATTCGGCGGGGGAGCCACCAGTCCTCTGCCACGACCACGACCACGACCACGGCCACAACCACGGCCACGACCAACACCATCGCACCTTCCCCCAAGGTCGAGCAGCCCATTGACCCCCAGCTCACCCGGCCGCTCCCTCCACACACCGTCTCGTCTGGCTCACACGTCTCCGATTCGAGTCTCCCCAACCGCTCGCCGAAACGTGACGAGGATGGGGGCAGTACGAGCAGCGCTGGCTTGCGGCTCAGCACACGCAACAGGATGCCGTATTTCAGGTACTTTGGACCCACTGCCATTGTGCCCGGCCTGCGCCAGATGGTCGTCAAGGTGCGGGGAAAGCAGCATGGCAGTGCTCACACCACTTCTGACCGTACGTCTGCTTCACCACGCTCTTCGTCCCATGTATCCTCAGATGGCTGACTCCAGCAGAACACCCGTTAGACTCGTCACCTGCACAAGCATCCAATGCTTCCCCGCCCGCACCCGAAGCACGCACCCCCTTGGAGATACCCGTCTATGATGCCTCTGCCATGTCCCCAAGCCCACTGATAACCCATCTTTGCAAGCTCTTCTTCATCCACCTGGGATGTTCCTTTCCCTTCCTGCAGCGAGATCGCTTCATGCGGGATCTCGAAGAAAAGCAAGTAGACGCCATTCTCGTCGATGCCGTGTGTGCATTGGCCGCTCGCTTCTCGACGCATCCTCTGCTCATAGGCAATAGTGATCACCACAGCAGTGAGGCTAATGACGCGTCTAAGATCCAGCCTTCCGAGTATGGCCAGGCATTTGCGCAACGAGCCAAATCGGCCATTCCAGACGCCTTCCCCTGCCCTAGTGTTGCCGTGGTGCAGGCTGCCTTGTTGCTTGCTTATGATGAGTTTGGCGCCAGCCGTGACAGTGGTCTGTGGATGTACCTGGGCATTGCTATTCGAATGGCACAGGACCTGGGCATGCAAACACTACAAGGACTGAAATACGAGGGACGAAGTGGACCCACCCCTAATTCCATCAAGACTGATCCGCAGGGCCTGTCATCCAACCCGGAGCAAGTGCATTATCCTACACCAGACAAGAGTGCCGAGGAGCAGGAACAGCGGGCTGTCGAGCGCGAACGGCTAGATACCTTCTGGTCCATTTTTTTCCTGGACCGCGTCATCTCCTCAGGAACAGGTCGTCCAGTCACGATACGAGATCGTGACATTGAGATATCTTTTCCTTCTCTGGACGAAGTTGATGCGGCCTCCGGCTGGCCTTCACCGTACCCTGCGCTGATTCGCATCATACACTTGTACGGACGAGTGACTGATCTGCTCAACAGAATTAGAAATGCCGCGGACATCACGACTGATCTACAGAAACAGCTTGCAGCATTGGAGGATCGTCTGACTCTCATCTATCAGAATCTGTCCCCCAAGCTTCACTTCAACGCTATTAACTTTCAGCAATACGTCAAGATCAAACAAGGGACTAATTTTCTGCTACTCCATTGTTGGTTTCATACACTGATTGTACTCCTACATCAACCCACTCTTCTCAAGACGTTGGAAGGAACACCACAGTCTCTCTCGACAAATAGTAGAGAACTGTCCATGTCATCAGCAAAAACTGTGGCCGATATCTTAGCCTTCACAGAGCTCATTGATGCGAAGAGTGGGTTGGGCAACCCCTTCACGAGGTATGTGGTCATGCTCTCAAGAACCCTGCACTACAAGTCTTACAATTGTCACCTCTACGCTCGTGTGCTGATGTCTGTTTAGTCAACCGATATATATTGCAGCTTGCGCTTTCCTCAAGGAGACGGCAATGCATTCAGCATCTTCACAGCCTCACTCGCGTCCTTCTAGTCCAGGTCGCCACAGCGAACAGGAAAGAAAGCAGCCAACGAGTAACTCGCTGGATCGTTTAGGGCCCATCAACGACCACGAGCAAAAACAGGCGGCTAAACACACTTTGCTAGCTTCTGCTGCAAATCAAAACTACCAACGATGCTATCGCGCGTTGAAAGCTTTGGAAACATATTGGGCTGGAGTGAAGTACATATTGACAGTCCTGGATCAAAAGGCAAAGGGTGTGGGCGACCCTTTACTGTATACTAGAGAAGAGATGGAAAGTGCATTGGAAGCTCCCCGACCAGAACCCTCTTTCACAAGTCCAGGCTGGCGGAGGAAGCTCAGTTGGGGCACCTATCTCACGGCCGAAACTTCCGACAGTGAAATGGCAAAAGTGGCTGCGGCAATGAGGAAGGGCACCAAGACACCGACGATTCCTGGGTCGCCCTCTGTACATCCTAGCCAAGGTAAGTTATCCATGTCCGGTGATTCAGATACCAGAGATCTTCTAGGAACTGGCAGTCAATCAAGGATTTTCGATGTCATGCTTCCAACACACATGCAACACTTACTGACCATACTTGTAGCGATCGGATGGTCACTTACAGGCACAATGAATTCGCCGTCGACCAACCTTGCCGTAATGTATCCTTCTGAGGCAAGTGATGGCCGCGCGCCCAAGGCTTCCACTGCGAAGCCGGTACCTGCGAGTACTCAGCCTTCCATTGCATCTCTCGTATCGGATCCTGTTATCAAGTTTGAGCCGAATCAATCGTTGGCGTCACCATCGACCTTTGGAAATTTCGACCCAACATCCATGCCCCCTCCACCGCCTTTCAACGGCGCCTCAATACCAGATCCTGTACTTGTATCGGATGCTGATCTCCTTCTGAATCTTCATTCTCCCTTCACGGCAGTGTCACCTACAAATGCGCGAGCCGCGCTCCAGAACGCTTCGTCGTATTCGAGACTACCGTCTCTGATCAACAATCATCCTACCCAGCCCCAGCATCAGCACAACGAATTCTCGCCAACATTCGGCACATTCTCTACACCCTCAGATAACGCATTCGGTGACATGGTGATAGATACACAAGACGTGGACATGTCCGTACTTGGAGCCGACATGATGCCCTGGGATCTCGAGTATCTGCCACATGACATGCTGTATTTTGGCGATGGAGGGTTCGGAACCAGTGGATATGGCGCTGAGGGCGCATCCGGCAGTCACACGGGGTGATAAGGCTATAGCCGCTTGTAATACAAGACGAAAAGTTGACATAGTAGTTACAAATTCTGGGTTAGGTGTTTTAGTAAAAAGTGCATTAGGATACCCATTGTGCAGGACAAAGATTGGGGCGCGAGGAACTCTTGGGGGAAACTTTAAGTCAGCAATTTGGGTTGTTGCAATATTTCTATTCTTGGTGGTCCCACATGTGCATCAACGTAAGGTGTACATAGGCAAATATGGACACATCATGAAACATTATGTGCTCAGACACGTCAAGTGTTTGTTGTTTGTGGCCTCATCTAAGTCTTACTCTTCCGTGCTATAAAGGATGTTGTAATTACAGGTCGTGGTCATGATAGGACAGATTAGCTCCGAGTTCTCTTCAAATAGTCAAAACAATGCGCAAGTTACTGGAGGATTGACCGAACACCACCAAATACCCCTAAGCTGCACTTATGAGATTGCCTGATAACTAAACAAAAAATTGCAGTCCTAGGTTGTGACTCGTTCGCTTCCTGAGCGGAGCATGAAACACTTAAAGTCAGGCTTGTCGCTGCTTGCCTTGTGCCTAGACTCCGCCCAGTGTCCGCCAAGGTTCCGCCGAGGACATGGCTTACACTCACGTTGCCCAGTTTCCCCTTGAATCTTCATCAGCGGCCAGCGTTAGGCTCTCGTGCCTACGATACGAGGGTTTCAACGGCGTGGTTTCTTGGTCGTCCAGCGATAGTGCCGTCAAGGAGCACCTTCCCATGGGTAATGCTTCCACCACACATGTGCAGAAATATAATATCCTACAATGATGCACTCCGTGAAATGTAAAAGCCTCGCAGAAGCCTCTGAATTTCTCATCAAGGCGCTTCACCCCTTGGCTCAAACCTTGGCCGAGTCCCCATTTCATCCTCCCAAACTCCACTCGCGAAAACCAACTCGTTCTCATCACGTCAAACATCGCCAAGTAGAAGGGGACGTTTTGACAGCTGTCAAGCGAGTTCGATCGCGGAGTTCCAAGTCCGCGATTGGGGGTGGGCAAGCGTGTCAGCCTGTGCAGAGATGATATGTTTATATATTGTGCTGATGCGCTGAGATATTGTTTTCCATTTTATATTTGCACCTCAGTTTACTTTCGACTACAGAGTTTCTCATTGCCTTTTTCTCGCAAAACTTTCGCTTCGTCTTCGGCAGGTCCGCTCGTTATTCATCTACACATTGACTTTTATTGATTATTTATCCTCACATTTTACTTTCACATACAACGAGTCATGCATTTCAACGCCCTCGCCATCGCTCTGTGTGTCTTTTCCGCAGCAGATTTAGTTGCTGCTCGTCCAACGCCGGGTGGACTCTCCATTGAGGTTCAGCAAGCAAAAGCAGCACCTGAACAGGTTGCTTGTGTTATCCCACCCGCTGCAGGGGAAGAGGCTGCAGCTGAGGAGGGAGAGGGAGAAGCGGTCGAGAGTAAGATTGATCCCATCAACTGTATGAAAGTATTGGCAACTAACTGCGAATAGACGAAGTAGAGATCGAAAGTGCCTTTGACACCGCCGTTCCCGTTGAAGGTGGTGATCTCAAGCAAGACCTCGTCTTTACCCCTAGCGCATGCCCCCCCTCCCCATCTGAAATGTATAATCTAACCAGCATACAGACCGTTGGAAAGTTCGAATACGAATTCCAAGCTGCCACCGCCGACGAAGTCACTGTCACAGAAAACACTGCTCCCGCCGCACCCCCCGCAGGTTTCGAAGCCATAGAACCAAACTCCTACATCGTCTCCCTCGCCACTTCCAAAGGCGCAGGTCTCACTCTCAGCAAAATCGACTACATATTCGACGCCACTGCCGCCGGCCTCGCCGGAAAAGACGTAACGGGGGCACAGGTGGGCAAGCTGTGTGCGGAGACGGGAGCGTTTGTGATTAGTGAGACGTTGGGCGAGTTGGAGTTTGAAGTCGAGGAGAATGAGGTTACGTTGAATTTGAATAAGAATGTTACTGCAGAAGGGGAGTGGGGGATCTTTTTGCCGGTTGCGGGGGCTGCTGCTGGAGGGGCTGCTGCTGAGGGTGCGGCGAAGGGTGAGGGTGCTGCTGAGGGGGGTGCTGCAAAAGAAGAGGGTGCAGCTAAGGGGGAAGATAAGGGTGCCGCGGCGGAAGGTGCAGCAAAGGAAGAAGGTGCTGCTCAAGCGGAGGCTGGTGCCAAGGAGAAAGCGGCTGCTGAGGCGAACGCTGGCCACGCTGCTGTGGCCGCACCCAAGCAAGAAGCAGGTGTCGAGGTCAAGGGACACGCAAAGAAATGATGGAGAGAGTCACAGTGGCGTTGAGTACACGGCAGCAACAAAGTCGGGTCTAGACAAATCTTATCCCCAAATTCAATACAAACGTGGCGATAAATACAATATCATGAAACAGTCTCAGAATCCACCTAGACGACGTGAACAGACCAAATGCTCAAAGATTCCTCACAGGAATATTCTTCTCAAGGTATCCATGCCACTTTGGCAAAGTCCGTTTCGGTGCCTCCACACTAGACAACTGGAGATCCTCAATAGCACTCGCCCACCTAAGCAAACTCCCTTCGCTCCAAGCCGTTCCCATAAGCGCCAGGCCAAAAGGCATCCCTGTTTTCGCATGTACACCTGCCGGAAGCGTGATCATCGGATACCCAGCCTGAGCCGCAACTTGATATGTCTGTCCAACATCTGGAGGAACAAGTAAAGCATCGAGTGGTCGTCCGTTGTTGGCAAGTGCAGCATCAATGCCCTCTTCACGTGTACTACGCCGCATAAAGGCAAGAGCTTGGTAATACGTCTCATCCATTTTCCCCTTTGTGTCCAATGATGCTAGGAATCCATCCTGCCCGGAATAGAATGCAGGGATGCCCCGAGGCCAAGGGTTCCCGCCTTCTGAGCCATCATTCGCGAAATTATAGGCCACTATATCTTCCAAGCTTCTGATCTGGGTATTATCTAGGTCAGAGAGGTAGGACCGGATATTGTTGTAGAAGTCCACTTTTACCACTGTATATTCTGATTCGTTGGGGTAGCCACGCGTGCTGCCATAATCCCAATTCCATCCATCAGGCGAAACCATGGTCTTGTAGTTTGGCAGCTCCGTGTTGTTGATTACAGTTCCGCCAGCTGCTTCAATGAGCGAGAGAAGTGAGAGGAGGACAGATTGTTGATCGGCATCGGCGTGTACCCAGAAGGAGGACCAAGGTAAGCCGAAAGTTGCGTTTTGTAGTGCATAACGATTGGTGAGAATGCTCATGTAGCCACCGGGCGGGGTCAAACCTTCTTGCGCGAACGTGTAGTTGTCTCTTGGGTCTGTACCGTAGATGGCATCGAAGGCATAAGCAGCGTCTCGTAAAGTTCGCCCAAATGTACCGACGGTATCTTGATGGATGCTTTCGGGTATAACACCTGCGCGAGAGATAAGGCCTACTGTTGGTTTGATGCCTACTAAAGCATTTCGTTCTGCGGGATTTATCACGGAGCCATCAGTTTCTGTGCCTAAATTGTGTTAGCTCGACGAGGAATAGTGTCAGATATGCGCTATGCGCTCGGCATAGCACGAGCCCTGGATGAATTATCCCAACATCATCGATACCAAGGTGAAACTCCACTGACCTAACGAGAAAGATACCACATTTGCAGCGACAGCAGCTGCACTACCAGAGCTACTCCCTCCAGGGTTTACGGTCAGATTATACGGGCTCCTAGCTTGACCCCCTCTTGCTGAGTAGCCCTCGGAGTAGTTGTTGGACCGCATATCAGCCCATTCGGACATCGTTGCCTTGCCCATCAGGACTGCGCCCGCGTCACGCAGTTCGGCAACAACATGCGCATCACGCGGGACGACGCTGCCCAACAAAGCCCAACTCCCAGCCGTTGTTTCCATCTGGTCTTTCGTGGCAATGTTGTCCTTTACGAGGAAGGGGATTCCATGTAATGGCCCACGTAAATGCCCAGCTGCACGCTCTGCATCCAGTGCAACGGCGATGCCCTTAGCATCTGGGTTCAGCTCCATGATCGAGTTGATATAGTCGTCCACCTGACGAACTCGTTTCAGGTAGCAATCAAGCAGGTCAACGCTTGTGAGGATCCCCTCCGTCATGTATCCCTGAAGCTGGTCGATGGTGGCTTCTGCGAGCGTGATCGTCCCACATCTCGGCATTGGGAACAGATCCGAAGTGTCTTTGGCATACTCCGGAGGGAAATGATAGGGATAAGGCTGCTGTAGAAGGTCGCCGCTCAGGATGTTTGACCGGTTGTGTTGCGCACTGCATGACGACGCGGTGTTGAAAGCGAGAATTGACAAGAGTTTTGCGAACAGTAGCATTGCGCGGGTAAGAGACACCACAACCTCGCGAGCATTCCGGTCCGGTTCTAAATGATTGTTTCAAGTCTAATCGTACAACCTGAGTTTTTCGGATCACAAGCTTTAGACAAGCATCCCACTCTTGAACGAGATAACCGTGGAATGACGGCCACTACTCGGTGATGATCTCAAAGAATAGGTCAAATACAACTTTGGTATTAATTCTAACCAGAAGCAATGTTCAGGAAAATTAAGAGACGCGGTGGTAAGAACTGCGGGGGTTGTCGTCACTCATGATGCAAGCCAGCTCGGGGACGCTAACCGCTTTGAGCGCTGAGCGGGACGTCGATGCCATCTCCATACTTACCATATCGAAGCATCATCTCTATATGCATGTTTCCTTTGCTTGAAAATCCAGGACTGAAGTAGAGTTAATCGACACTCACGAAGAATTAGGTGGAGGTAGACCCACTGTGTAAGACATAACGGGCTGCTGTTTGAGACTGATTTAGAGCTATACTTTTCTATCCAGTCATCTCTCTAATCTTTATTACACATGACTACATTCTTTGAGACCGTGTGTAGTTGTTCACGCGGTCTCTAAGATGCCTACAATGTCATATCACTCGTTTGTGCATCGACAATGTCTACACAATGTTGCGCTGATGCCCGTATTTCATACCTTATTACTCCTCCCCAGTCCAATTCGATATAGCACTAAACAAAAACCAAACATCAGACATCAATTCCAAACATGCAAAACTCAAACAACCAAGTACTGGCGCTCACCCGAGGTGATCTTCGAAAACAATTATCAGCTGTCCTAGCGGGTATCAAAACTCAAGGGCTTAAGGTACAAGACGTGATGGCCGAGGAGATGCAGGATCATCTCCCCGGCCTTGCAGAGCTTGCCCAGGCACGGACCTATATTTCTGAACTCGAAGGACGTGAGCAAATCTTGCAAACCCAGAACGACGACCTGTTGACCAAGTTGAAGTTTAAGGAAGCTGAAATTGCAAACCAACCTGCCGACTTCAAGTCTCTCGAGATCGAACTTCAACAGGCGCAGCGCCATACGCAAATGTATAAGGGCCTAGCAGACGATACCATACGTCGCGCCGACCGCTTGCAACATCGACTGGATGCATTCGTGAGCAAAGAGGCTATCGCTAACTCAGTCTCAACCAAGGTTGAAACCCTGCAAGCCCGACTCGATGAACAGCTATTGGACTACCAGAAGCTACTTCATAATCACAATGCAGCAGCCGAGGTAGCCGAAAACCAACGCGAGCAATACCAACACGCCTTCAACGCACAGCGCGAACGACTACAAAGCATCATCAATGAAAAGACTGAACAACTCTCCGTTGCAACGGCTGAAATCACTCGGATCGAGGCTGAATCCCAAGGCCTTCAAGATGCTTACACTTCACTCATCGACACACTGGAGGTTGATCACGCCAACGTCTCAGCAGCCGTCAACGAAAAGGCACTGCAGCTGCGCAAGACGGATATAACCTACAAATCCATCCAGGCCGAGATCGAACCACTCAAGGAGTTTTCTGTCCATGCGACCGAGACTCTCCAGGTATACCGAACATTCGCCCATGCACTGTTAAATCCAGCTACTTCAACCGGACCAGTAAACTTATCTCATGACTTCAACACCCTCATGGATCACATGGCAGATGATCTAAAGCTGTACGAGGAAGCGACAAAGGAGCTGGTCTCTGGTAGGGCCCCGCACGCGCTCATCCGTGAGTATCTAGACACGATCTACACCAACAATGCGCGCTTGTGGGAAGCCTTTGATAGCATTCAAAACGATGTTATCAACTACATCAGGCATTTGGGGCCTAAAGTCCCCACTCCACGGTCGCGTGGGTACTTCGCATCCAAATTTAAAAGGTTCTCGATGGGGTAAATTTGGGGTTGTGTCTCATACCTAGTATTACACCTAGGCGTACACACTCTTAGCATGATTACATCTGCAGTTTTGAAATCAAAATAGTCCTTGAACAATCACATCTAGATCATGACTGCCCTTTTTGTTCCTGTTATCGTACTCGTCCGTGCACCAATAATTTATCTTCACGTGTAATATTGTCATTGTGTGGAGAATGTACACAAAGACCTGGACACAACTTTGCTTATTTTACTGATATTGCAATTAACCCCTGCACAAGAGATTATACATGAGAAGACGTTAGCCATGATGCATGCCAATATTTGATAACAGTTCTCACATCCTGTTTGAAGAATTTGTCCATACATGGCACGCGTGCAACACATAGCAGACAATCAATGAGCCGCAATCAAGTGGCGAATCTGTAGATTTCAGCAAAGACTCTAAAGTTAAAGCGAAGATGATGAAGCGACTGTGATGCAGCGCAACTGCCCATTACAACAACCGATCCCGTATCTCCGAGTTCGGATATTAGGTGGTCTAGATCTTCTCGACTTCCAATATATTGCCTTGCGCATCAGCTGCAACCTTCTTCTTCTGAAGCGAAGCATTACGTGGGTTCGGGCTATTGAAGATGTCGTCAATCTCTTCGAGAGTTCGGTTCTTTGTCTCGGGCAGGTAAAGCCAACAGACAAAGGCCTGGACGGGACACCAGACGGCGAACACAATGTATAGCTTCCAGCCAATCTTCTCCATTGCGATAGGGTAGGCGAACTGGTTGATCAACATGGCAGTTGTGAGGGCCAGGTTGGAGAATGCCATGCCCTTTGCGCGCATCTCGAAGGAGAGGACTTCAACAGGGTAGAGAGCCTGGAGAGGTGTGATACCAAAGGCGAAAACGGAGTTGAAGATGAAGATCATGGCAATGAACGCTTTGCTGGCGGCGTCGTTGGGGTTCTCCTTGTCGGTAGTCTGGGAGACGGCGCCAATGGCTCCGATCCACATGACTGCTGCGGCACCGAAGGCATAGATCATCATGGGCCTGCGGCCGATTCTGTCAACGCAGAAAGCACCAGCGACAGCCTTGACAGTCATGTTAGCATACGCTCCCCTATAACTCTGCGAGTGCAAGAAACTTACAAAGACGAATTGAATGCAGGATTTTCCGAGATTGATGTCCATCTGTTCGACCTGGTCTGTGACGCCAGCTGTATCAAGTACAGCTGAGATGAAGTAATCCACAGAACCATTGCCGGCCCACTGAGCAAATATCACAAAGATACAATTGCATGCAATGCGGTAGCGTGCTTGACGGGTCTTGAATAGCGAACCATAATCCCACCAGCGCTTGTCACCACCATCCATGTTCAAGTACTCCTCATACTCGCGAATCTGCATGGAGACCCAGATGCTGTCCTCGTTGCCGTTGCCGTGGAATCGGGTAAGAGTCCTCTTGGCTTCGGTATGGCGGCCTCGAGTGTACAGCCATCGAGGAGATTCTGGCAAGAACCATGCCAAAAGCAGGATGAGACCAGGGAAGAGCATTTGGAGCCAGACGGGCACCTTCCAGCTGTTGTTTCCAGTGAGGTTGTTCGAGCCGCGAGCAACACCTGCTGCAAGAATGGATCCGACGAACCAAAAGGTGTTGTATAGACCGGTAATCTGACCACGGAAGGCAGGATGGGCCGTCTCAATGACGTGGAGAGGTCCAGCGGTGGTCATGATGGGGACTAGAAAAGTCAATTCCAGCTCAAGAACCAACGGACTTTGATTATGCATCCTTACCAGCGAAACCGAGCAGGAAACGACCTCCCATGAACTGGCCAATAGGATTGCTGGCTGGAGCGGTCGACTGAATAATGACACCAGTAACACCGATGGCGCCTCCGATAATCATACCCCATCTGCGACCCCAAGTATCACATGCAGGCCCAATGAATGGAAGAGCGACGACACCACCAATTTGATACATGGACGTGACGATACCAGCCCACGCGCCATCGTTTTCGACGTTGTAATAGGCCTTGAACACCTTGTTGGTTAAGAGGGCATTGAACATGGATCCATCGAAACCGTTGCAGGTAGAGCAAAAGAAGGCGACAAAGGCAGCGAGGTAAAGAAGCATGGCCGAACCAGTGAACTTCCTTGGAGGCTCTTTCAACATGGCTTCGGCGATGGCCTCGGAGCCAGAGATGACCTTGACCTCTGCCACAGCACCTTTGTGGTCCTAAAGCACGAATTAGGTACTTGGTAATCGGCGTTGTCGTTGATGTGCAACTTACGCCATGGTCTGAAGTGGTGGTGTCGACATGGGTAGCGGTGTTGTCCTTGAGGTCAGACATGGTCAGGGTGGGGACGAGTCAAGCGAGAGCTGCTGCTGCTGTATCATATCCACAAGGGGGGTTCTCGAAGAGATATAGACATTGTTGAAGCTCGTGCTCACGAGATGTTCGCGTACAGTCTGCTGGGTGGGCTATTACCCGGATATTGCGGGCCGGGGTCACAGCTGCGTCCCAACGGCGCAGGTCCGTGGTGCAGTTCTGGAAACATGTGTTTAACACGGACCCAGCGAGTCCGTCCTCGAAGCGGACTCGCTCGGTCGCCTCAAAAGCCTCACCCGCCTTCTTCACCCGCCCATCTGCAAAAGCGCGCTCCTTGTAGGGCTCATTGAGCGCGGAGTCGAGCTCTCTCCGGGATTCGGTCCTGCTGTCGCCATGTCATGCCACACAGCATCGAACAAGATGGCTGGCACCACGAGTCTAGGACCGCCGGTCGACACCCCAGGAAAAACCACCGATAGACCCAAAACATGGCCCGAGCTTGCATGCAATGAACTTGATGGAGCGCCATGCAAGACTGCTCGTGGGCCCCGTGGGGATCCCAGCATCTGGTTCCAGGGTCTCGCTCCAAAGCAAGGCTGACCCAGACAACGGTTCTGGACGCCGCTGCTCTTTCGCTGACAGCCTCCAACAGACGCCGCCCCATGCACGGTGAGATGGAACCGCAGACACTACACCATACCTAGCAACGAGCCTTGCTCAATGCCCTAGCCAATGCACCGCGCGGAGCTTGGCGATCTTGAGACAAGCCCGGACGGCGATCTGGTCATCTGGATGGCACACCCGCTCGCCACATGCTGGATTCAGTGATTGTGTTGGTGCCCGCTGCCAAACGCAGGTTTTATCCGCGAATCGAATGCAGAGGGAGTCGAGCGCGATGCACCTTGGTCAATGGCTCGCAGCGACCCCGCCTTGTCTCCCATGCGCCTGCCCGCCAGCGGTCAGGATGGTACTTCGGAACGAGATTTCGTTCAAGGCAGGACGCTTGGTGCAAGTGTCAGGCGGCGTGTCGAGCATCACGGAGCGGTGGAGGCGCCGTGTAGTGCAACGACGGAGGAATTCCATCCTGCTTCGGCCAAGACTTTGGCGATGACGCTAACCCCGTGCCCGCGCTCTGCGTGACGGAACTGCTCCCTCCGGGCCGAAAAAAGGAAGAGTGAATGTCTACTTGTTTCCTCACGAGAATACACTTACATGTCGACTTGCCGGCGAGCAGTCCGGCGTAGTCTTTGTCGGTGCAGCGAGTCGCCAGCCGTGAGGCTTTTCCGGTGGACACATAGCGCGTGCTGAGCCATGAAGGTACCTCCAGCTCCAGCACACAAGCCGGGCCCTTCGACTATCGGCAGTACGGGCCGCTTCAACAACTACCGTGTAGGAGTTTTACATTCCATCCCAATGCACTACCTCGCTTCGTGCGCCACATCCAACGTGACTTCTCGTGTTCCGATTTTGCTACATGAAAAGGTACCCCAGGTGGAATCGTCGGTTGGCTCGCCTGCTTGATCCCCTATCAGCTAGAAGTCAATGTCTGGGCAGCTCCTTCGCTCTGCATGATTGGACTACAAAGGAGCTGAGGATTTATACCCTGCTCTTCCTCTTCCCCCCTCCCCCCCGGAGTCACCGTCCAGGACCCCCGACACTCGAGCAAAGTGCGGGTGGCTTTGTGCTGTTTCCGGAAGCTCAGTCGGTTGTGAAGAGGTGCAGCCGCATGGTCTTTCAAGCTCTGCGTCCCTATGAAGAATGCGGGAGGAAGAGGTGTCTCGGGCTTGCAAATTTGTTCTCTTCGTCTCTCTAGCTGCTTAGGGCTTTCTTTTGACATGACGCAGCATTGACCAAGATCGGAACAAGACGACGTTGCGTGGGATAATTTTGATAGTCTGGCACAAGTCAGGTTCCATGAGAATCTTCAATGAGCATCAATATCAGCATGTTGGTAGCGACCAGAGTATTCGTACGAGATTGGTTTGACGTTCAATGCTATGACTCCTAAGATCATCGAGCCTGCCTTTCTAATCGCAGGCTGAAGCTTTCTGAAACAAGAAAAAAAAATCACAAATATGCCCTAGAAACCTTTCCATCCACAATTAAAGATGCGCTCAAACCCGGCATTTTTTGGTCCCCACCATGCATCGTTGAGGTCATCGCACCAGAGATCGGCCTGGTACAACTTTGCATCTTTCTTGTCCTTGCAGTAAAACTCACAAGAATTGACCTCAAACATCTCGGTCTCGGGCCGATTCTCGGTTATCATGTGTGGACGACAAGCATTCCCGTCGCCAAAGTCACAACCCTTCATTGTCTGTTCGATGACGAACTTGACGCGAGCTTTGTCAACATCCAGCAAGTCCATACCGGTCATGGAGACATCGAATGGGGCTGAACGTTCCACGTCAGTTCGGTCGGAAGACTTGATGGACATGGTCATCTGGGTGCCCTCGAAGAACATGCCGTCGTGGCCGGCTTCATCACCATTCGGGTCATACAGCACCCAATCCAGTCTGGAGATCAATCGCTCCATAGTAACAGAAATCTTGGCCTTCCACATGCCGTATCGATTGAAAGGCGCGGGGGAGGGTGAAGAGGTTGGCTTCTTAGACGTGGTTGACGGCTGGGCGGAGCTGCTGGAAGGCTTGGCCGAGGTGCTCGAAGATTTGACGGAGCTGCTGGAAGACTTGAATGAGCTGCTGGAAGGTTGCATCGTACTACTAGAAAGCTTGAGCGAGCTACTTGAAGGCTGAATTGAGGACGAGGTAAGGCTGGTTGATGAGACGATGCTCGTGGTATTTGAGCTGTACATGATCGACGACGACAACGGATCATCGTTTGAACCCTCATCGTCATCAAGACTCAGCGGGGCCCTGGTACAAGCAGGAGCTCCGGAAGATGAGGTTACCGTGTTAGCCAATGTGGTGGTTGTCGTTGTTGTGTAGCCAGCCATGGCGCCCGGACATACTTTCAAGGTGGCCTGAACCATGGGAATACACACTGTCGAGATCATGGTCGACTCTGTACCAAGGATACTACTGGGAATTGCTGACACCGAGACGTTGAAATTCTCGGTGCAGTAGACGAAGCGCTCAGTGATGCGTGTCTTATCTTTCTCCTCGCACTCTTTGGGCTTGTCGGTCGGTTGCGTTGGGTTCGGACCAGGAGACGGACCATGACCAGAGCAAATCTCAGGAGGACAGGGATCGCAACCGGGGCCATAGCAGAAGCCGTCGCTGCCAATGGGACCAGGAGTATCGCCAGGACATCCGAAAAACCTACACGGATTCTCACCGAAGAGGCCACCTGGGGGAATAAGATCAGTAAGATCAACGTCTATACCAGGGCACCCAGGACCAAACGGAAGACCCATCCATCCGCAACCGCAGCCGAAGAATTTGCATTTCTTCTTCTTCTTGTTCTCGGACTTGTCGTCGCAAGTGTGTGGAATACAGGGGCACACAGGTCGCTTGAAGACGGCAAACGTAATCAACCGCCAGGCGACACACTCTGCAACACAGTCGTTCGGCTTGCATTCTGGGTCGCTGTCGCTATGGGAGTCAGAATCCCACACAATCACAGGCACCAAGGTCGGGTGGCTGTCATCGTCCTTGGTGGTGGTAACGACTCCTCCGGATGTCCCCCCCGAGATCGTAAAAGCCGCAGAGGTACTTGTGATAACCCCTACAGATGTTCCTCCTGAGATAGTACCAGCCATAGAGGTAGCCTGTGAAGCGGCAGCGGTGGTTGAAGTGCCTTGAACTGATGTCGCCGTTGTAGCACCCCCGGATGTGCCTTGTGAAGCAACAGCACTAGTTGAAGCGCCCTGACCTGAAGTGGTCGCCTGTTCAGAAGAAGCCTGACCAGTAGTCGCTGCACCTTGAGAAGTGCCCTGAGACGTAGCAACAGCTGTGGAGATACCCTGACCAGTAGTTGTTGACCCAGTTGTGCCCACGATAGTACCCCCGGAAGTGGCTCCGCTGGTGCCATCAGTCGTGGAAGAGCCTTGAGCTGAGGTGGTGGCTTGCGCTGAAGTACCGATCGAGGTGGCAACTGCCGATGAGCCCTGGCCAGCTGTTGATGTTGTAGCTGTCAACATGACGGATGTACCTGGAGCCCATGATGAAACATCATTCCCTGTGCTTGAGGGAGCAGCACTCCAAGTCCCAGATGCACCAGCCGCTGTCGAGGTTCCGCGAGTCGCACTCCACCAAGCTCCAGAAGATGCTGTCGCAATCATGCTTGAAGTGGGCATAGGTTCGGTACTAACACCTGGCGAGATCGCCGAACCTGACGAGGTTGCGATGTTGGTTCCCGTAGACCAAGACACAATGCTGGACTGGCCAGGAGAGGGAATAATGATGATAACTCCAGAACTTGGAGTATCAGACCCAGATGCAGAGAACGAGATATCCGACGACGCTGGACCGCTTGTCAAGGCAGAGCCGGGTGGCTCGGTCCAGGATGGGGCAACGGAGCCTGGTTGAGATACCCAAGACGCTGTAACGGTAGCAATTGCTGTGGATTGAGACCAGGTGGTCTCCGCAGTGGAAGCCTCCGAACCTATAGACCCCATCGACCATGACCCACCTTGAGGCTGACTGACGGTAGGCACCAGAACCACCGTAGTTCCCTGCCAGCTGTCTGATGCTGATGAATGTGCCGAAGTTTGGGATGCAGAACCCCAGTCAGACGTCTGGGCAGCTGTAGATGAGCCCACAGACACGAAAGTCGTAGATGTACCCGTTGTAGAGCCGACGCCAGATGATGCAGTTGGCACAACGAACGTGGCCTCACCAGAGCCCGGCTGAGATAATGTGGAAAAAGCATAAGACCCAGAAGAGACCGTTGGCACAATAATGGGTACGCCACTGGAGCCAGCATCATAAGACGATGTCGCGCCGGATGTGGCGGAGGAGGGTGCTATCCATGGGACAGTTGTCGATGGCACTTGACCATTGGAGCCAGAAGGAGCCCAGGTATTGGAAGAAGAACCCGGCCAAAACGAAGGATAAGCTGAAGAGGGTCCGCCTGCAGATGTAGTTGCAGAAGCTTCAGTAGACGATTCACCATTGGAAGGGGCCGGAGCGTTGGAACCCGCAGCGGAAGACCAAGGGACGTCTGAAACCTTGGAAGAGTATACAGTCGACCAGGAGGACTGCCCTGATGGGATCGATACATCACCGGAGTGCGTCGCAGAAGTGCCTGGCGCTCCGCTAAAGGCCACGGAAGATTGGAGCTGGGGTGGAGGTAAAGTTGCCGACGATGCAGTGGTGAAGATCTGCGAAGAAGGGGCGGGGAGGATAGCGGATGCCGTAGACTTTATACTGGTTGCCACAGGCGGAGCGGGTGCTACAGAGTTGCCCGCTGAAGGCGAGCCACCATCACCACCACAAGTGGCATAGTCAATGGCCCAAAGCGCAGTACCACCGAGGCAACGATCATTCGCCAGCTTCAACTTCAGGTCGAAAGTCTCGTCGTCGTCGTAGCCAACCCACTGATCATCCCAGGCAATCTCTTTGATACCGGCACCGCCTTCGACAATCTTGGGCTTGAGACCATGCTGGTTGATGATGCGATGAATTTCACAAGTGCTCAGGACGCCTTCTTGCTTTGTGCATTCACCGGCGCGGCTGGGGCCGGTGAACTTGCAGCCATACCACATGCAGTCCTTGTTTTTGGCGATGTACCCACGACCGTAATTAGCCAGACCCATGACGACGTTCTTCGGAGTCACATTGGCTGACCACAGAAGCTCCAGCGCACTGTCAATCTCCTTCAAGTCGGTGTGCGGTTTGATGTAGGGTCCCAAGCCGTTCACGTTGGCATCCCATGCACCATGAAGATCATAAGCCAAGATGTTAAGCCAGTCGACCTGAGCCTCAAGACCAGTCGGGTCCATGTTCTTAAGATAGTCATACTGAGCTGGGATAACAACGGAGATGGTGAAGTCCGAGCCCATGGCTTTGCGAAGTTCCGCGACGAAGGCAACTTGGTTTTCCTTATCAGCTGCATTGCCACCACGGTCAGAGGAACCGGGCCACTCCCAATCGATGTCAATGCCTGTGAACTTCCACTTGGAGATAAATTGTTGAAAGGATTCGATGAATGCGTTGCGGTTCTCCTGCTTGCTTGTCATGTTCGACCAAGTGTAGCGAGTAGCACCCGGGTCACTGAATTCCCAGCCTCCGACTCCGATTATTCGCCTATAACTACCGGGCAGAGCGAGAAGCTGGTCGTAGATGGCTTCATCGGCGGGGTTCAGGGGTCGGACTTCGTATGTCTTCGGGTCGATGCTGGCAAACGCAAGGACGAGATGGGTCAGGCCGGTCGTATCGAGTTGATTGGGCATGACTTTATCGCAGTCGCGACGCCGAGAATTCCTGTGATTGTCAGCTAGGACGCAGACGAATGCAGAAGGGAACTCACCAAGTCTCGTAGTACGCGATACGTCGAGAGGCCGTACCGCTTTCCTTGCCACAGGATGGGATCTGAGTGCCACCGCAGTTACCTTGACAAGGCGCATCAAGCCCAGTCTGAGTGTGAACCTGAGCGTTGCAGAAAGGCTCCGATGCGCCACAGAAACCGAAGTAAGAGCAACAGAGATTCAGAGGGCAGGTGGTCGAGCCGCCGGCGCTGAACTCACCGCAAGGCGCAGTGGCGTTGCAGTTGGCCACGCATGTTACGGGCGAGCTGAGACGGCAGTGCTCAGGTCGGTAGCCACAGAGGCCTGCGCGGTATGTTATTCAGGCTCGGTGAATGGGAGTGAGGTGTGTAATTACCGTTGCTGTTGCAGCAGGAGCCATCCACACATGGGTTGGCAGCGCTGCAGTGAGCTGAACTGGAGAGCGTTGATACTGAGGTGTTTGTCTGGGCTAGAATGTAGCCTTCCGTGATATCAAGAGTCGGGGTAACACCTGTCAATGAGAGGCGCGGCGCACCAAAGTATGTGAGGTTAGATTGCGACTGCGCTGCGCTCGAAGCAGAGCCAAAGATGGCCAGCCACAGCGCGACCGACAATGGAAGGAGCCAGCGCATGTTGCAAGACTTCGAGGAAGAAGGTGAAAAAGATTATGGATTGATCGCTGACGTCACTCGAGGCAGAATTGAAGAGTCAAGGATGAAGGCGTGTGAGGAAGGGGCGATAGAGGCGAGGGAGCTGGAGGGCAGGCGGGGTCTGGCTTATGTAGACGAGCGTCCTGCGCACGGGTCTTGCGACAGAGCCGTAAATTGAGGTGTTACCTAGTAGCTGCGGGTCGAGTGAGTGCGGTTTTGTCCCAGACCTCTGCCGTTTGTCGTCGCGCGTCCCCAGGGTTGTTCCGTGCGCAAGTATCGTGAGTGACGGCGGTGGGCGTCGAATATGGACAGCCTCGCTCTGGCACATAATTATTGGCTGTCGAAGACCATGTCGATGCAGGCAATTGGGGAAGAAAGAGCTGGCGCGACAGCTTCACGGCCGTGCGGGGGCGTTTGCATGAGCAGAGCCCGTGGCCCCCAGCGCCGACCTGGACCACCCTTCGAGGCGCTTGTCGAGTGCATTCGAGCCCCCATCGATTCTCAGGTATCCAATCCCAGCGAGTCGTACTGTAAGGGGTAGAAAAGCCTTCTTGTGACAACCATTCTGACACGGACTAGATTCCAGGATGGCCAGCACCCCGCGCACCGCCCAACCATACTGCGAAGCCGCTGCCCTCACATCGCGTCGAGAAATCGAAGACTTCGGAAAGTCGAACGTAACGTCGAGACGTTGCCCAATTATCGAGCGCAGGGACAAGGAGGGTGATATGACACGATACCTGACTGATAGGAAAGGAAACGGGATACAATGGGATCAGTTGCCACGGGGGACTCTTTACATACATCTTATCTACATACACACCCACGTATATCACGTGTGCTTGCGCAGATGGAATAGCAGGGCCAACAGCAAGCAGAAACCACCGTATAGTGAGAAGACAAAGAGGGAGGCATCACAATCAGCGTGGGCTGGCAATCAAGCACACACGCTGAACAAGAGAGCTGAACAAGAGAGCCGGGCGGAATGTGTGGTGGCGACAGGGAAAGATGAAGACGACCAGAGACAAAGACCGCATATGCAAGAGAACATGTACTGTACGCATAGGTCGACCACGCTACTCTTGTGCAAAAAACCAGGACGTGTGGAAAGACTGTCCAGGTGACGACCGGACATTATGTGACGTGCGTGCGTAGAATTACAACTCTCAAAGCTGCACACATCTACGTCAATTGCAGTTTGCGTCTCAAGGCCTGGACACTGAGGCCTGAGAAGCTGCGGGTGGACAAGTGAGGTTGTAGGAAGATGGGAAGAGCAACCGCGCGTCGTCAAGAGCCCCGATTGCATTGACACGCTACCGTAGACACGCATGGACTTTCGAGTCTGGCGGGAGCAGCCTCAAAAGCCTCCTAGTCCCGGTGATCTTCCCCCATAACCAAGGTTGGAAGTTAGTCTCGGCTCCTCCACAGCTGGGCCCGCAAAGAGTCGCCTTGGCTGACTCACCTCGAACCATTTGTCACGAGCAATAAAGATAACAACCAATTTCGGGAGCCTTTGTGGTATCATTTGTCGATCTCCAGATTCAGTAAACATTCAAGCTAATTTGCGGGCACGTCCAACCAAGTGATTATTGACAGTCAGCCATGGCGACGCCAGTGCGTTCTCAAGCCGCGTTGTTTCCACGAAGCCCGACGACCGAACACCTGAGGTAGTATGGATCTTCCTCAATTCGTTTGCGCATCTCGCCAGTGGCCAGTTCGTCGACATCCCACGAGCACCACACGAAACGGCCATGTAGGAAAGCAGCCTCCTTAGTGGCCGCCCAAACGGCGAATGACCCAACGAGCTCAACTTCGTATTGATGTTAGTGCGGGCACACTATGGTCGTCTTCGCAAGAGATTCGGATCCTGACTTACCAGAGTCGAAAAGCTCCGGATCGGCGCCCAGGTCTTTCATGATACTATTAAAGACCAGCCCAGGGTGAAGGTTGATGATCTGCAGTTCCTCGGGCGTATGATCCTGGGCAAGCAGCTGGAACAGTAGTGTACCGCTCGACTTGGACAGCACATACGCAGGACGAGCCCTCGTTTCGGGGTGCACCGAGTTGTGTACTACAGCGGAAGAGATGCTCACAATGAACTGAGAACAATTAGCACATGTGAATATACGGAATTGCCGAGGAGCTTTTATACGGACCTTCTGCCGGCCAGCTGCCTGCTTGACGAACTTCTCTGTCAAGCACAAAGGCCATCTCACATTGGCCTCAAGTTGCGACCAAACCTCATCTGTCCCGAGCTCTAATAGCGGTTTAGGCTCCGTGAACTTTGCAGCGTTCGCAACATAGACGTCGACGATAATGCCGCGGCTGCTGAGCTCAGTCCAAAGCGCGTCGACCTCTGCCTTTTTCGTGATATCGCATCCTTGAGCAATAATGTTTGTATCCAGAGCAAGCCTCTTTACTTCTTCCTGAAGCTGGGCGCGAGCGGTTTGAAGGACTGCCAAGCGACGACCGACAATAATGATGGTAGAAGCGGAGGCGCGAACGAATTGCATAGCAATTCCGAATCCTGCGCCAGTACCTCCTCCGGTGATCAATATCGCTCGGCCAGCTTGAGACAATTCCGGTCTTGTAACAGAGATTGATGGATAGGGCTTGTGATGATATATCTTTGTCAAGTCCGTCGACTGGAGATCCTCAAGTAACTTGTTCCAGTCTGCCATGATGAAGGAATAAGCAAAGATGCTAGGGTAGATTGTATGTAGACAAGGGGTAAGAAGATATATCAATTTACTTTTTGCTTGTGAAGGAGACGGAAGCATTAAATACACATTGTGAGGGCAAAATCTCAAGGAAAAGATCCGTTGGATTCTGTCCGCTGCTCCGCAAGTTTTTTTTCTGCATATAATGAGCCAAAGAGCTTACAAAAGTCTACAATTTCACAAAGCTCATGGAATCATTCTCCTGTTACAAGACGGTTCCTGATCGTCGTTAGCGAGTTGGGTTAGTGTCCGCTATTCAGCGGAAGCTACCGCCTCATTCGATTAGCGTCCGCCTGCTTCAAAGACGCCATCCTCCACCCGGGCACCTCTTGCCCACGTCTGCAATGCGTTCAGGCCTACATTTCCTCCCCTTCCATGATGATGTTCCGGTAGAACCCGACGTGAAACCTGGCCATGGAGACCAAGGCGTGCACAGCCTGCGCGAAAGCACGCCGCAAGTGCAGCAAGCAAAAACCCCACTGCCTCCGCTGCCGAACACGAGGGCTCGACTGTCGCTATCCTCCAAGTGGGCTATCTTCCTACATCGTATTGGAGGATCATTTCACAGAATCTGCCAGAAAATCAGTCCCAACATCGCCACTTCTGCCCTTGGCGCTTGATCAATCGTTGCTAGCATCGTTGTCGGCGCCGTGCGAGCACCTGCAAGCCTCATGGTTCGCCTCAGCGGATACATGGCGGATTGACAGAGCTCCAGCAGTAGGTCCGACCGCAATCCGGAAATTCAGTTCCGACGATCTCGACCATGTTCTTAGGGCAGTGTTTCGCTGGCTTTCAGACTGGACACAGCGGGAAAGCAATCCATTCATCCATCGAGAGTTGTACCGTCATCGGATACCTTCCTGTATACAAGATGTGTACATGGCGCTATCTGGGTACCTGCAAAAGACCCCGTTCAACCAGCACATGATTTACCGCATCCTTGAAGAACAGGTCATGCGACTGGTCGCAGATGAGGTGGCCTCGCCAGCAAACATGCCTCAGGGTCAATCACTGCTTCACCCATTCGATCCACTAGAACAACTCGGTAGGATACACGCCTTGCTTGTGTATCAGTGCATAGGCTTGTACGATGGGCATATCCGCCTTCGTCATCTCGCCGAACAACACATTCCTATTCTCGAGCGATGGCTGGTGTCATTGACCGTCTACATCAGTCAAGCCGGTAATTGTGGAGGGTCTCTAACCACAGCTCCAGCCCAGAGAGCTACCACCCAACAAGCCTCTCCAGCCTCTACATCGCCGCAAAGCGCAACATGGCATTCATGGATTTTCATTGAGAGTACGCGGCGCACATGGCTCATTACTGCCGGAATCCAAGGCATTTACAAGTGTCTTCGCGATAGACAAGGTGACTGCATGGGTGGGACCGTATTCACGAGCCGACAAGGCTTTTGGGAAGCTTCGTCAGCCTGTGAATGGGAGAAGCGCTGCATAGAAATTTACTCCGGGTTAGTACGAATCTCAGAGATGGACAAGATGTTCGCAATGGTACCAAAAGACGAACTCAACGAGTTTACGATACTGATGATTCAGTGTACGTTCGGGCTTGATCAGGCAAGTAGGTGGGGGGTACGACTTCGGTAAACGTCATCGACGATATCGATAACGTGTGTTATACCGGTAAGCGAGTGACGCACCCCACTAACTTTGCGCACCTCTACACGCGTATATCTTAACAACGTGATAATACATTATATAGATATTTATAGAGTAGATTAAGCAGTATCTAATATATCTTTCTTACACGTATAGGAGTTATACCTAGTCTCCCTGCACCTTGTATAGCGCGCTAGGGCCTAGCAGCTAAGGCCTAATTACCCTCCTCCTTAACGCTCTTTATAAGTAATCTACTAATTAGCCTTACATTAAGCTAGTATATCCTCTCTAGCACCCTTTATTAATACTCCTTACTTCTATATACGCTAAAATATATAGAATACCTAATTCTTGCCTTATATTAGTAAAATATTAGCCTGTGCATTTATTTTTTAAAAGATAGATTTTGTAACTTTTACACCTAATTTAAGTAGTAAATATAATCTGCAGCTAATACATAGCATATGCCTATACTAATTTTAATCTAAACTTCCTGCTAAGATAGTTATTCTAAGATATATAGGTGTTTTAGAGAGGGTAACTTACTATAAGCTAGTTACCCTGCCTAAAATATACCTATTAATGTTAGTAACTATTATATCCTATCTTAAAGAAGCTAACAGCTAAACTTAGAGCCCTTTAGGTAAGTGTTAACTACTACTCTCCCTATAAATTATAGTATCTAATAGATATTATACATAGATATATAGCTTATATTACAATATCTAGCAGGTATTATATATAGATATATAGCTTATATCGCGATATTTAGTAGATATTATATATAGATATATATAAACTAAAGGGTAATATATTATTAGGAGACTTGCTATAAGTATTATATTTAAATTATAATATAACACTAAGATATACTATTATCCTATATGCCTTATACCCCTCTTATAACATATTATAAGCTAACTCTATAATCTTATTACCTAAATCTATCTCTAAGCTTAGACTATTAGGTTTCTATTAGTATCCTATATCTATAGGTAGGAAATATAACTTACTCTTTAAATAATACTAATAGCTATATCCTATTTAGATTTAGATTATCTAGCTACTCTAGGAAAGTAAACTCTATAGATAGTTCTATTTTAGCTATATATGCTAGAAATAGTAGCTATATAGTAAAGGCTAACTACTCTATATTTAAATTATACTCTATAACTATGTTTACCTACTACTCTACCTTACCCTATAATAGTACCTTTTTAATAAAATTATTTATACTATATAGTAAGATCCTAAATATACCTATAGTGCTAAATCTCTACTTTAGCACATTCTACCTCTTGCCCTAATTAAGGTAGGATCTAAAGGTATTCTATTACTCCTAATCCTACTCCTTATTTAGTACTTAACCTAAGTTATCTTTATAAGTTATAGTAAATAAGTACTCCTTTATAATAGTATTATAGCTCTAACCCTATACACTAGTCCTTATATTACGCTAGCAGATCTCTCTCTCTAAGTAACTAAACTCCTTATATAATTAATCTATCTTCTAATAGTATTATAAATAATCTGTAATCCTATCTATAGCTATTTTCTGCGCATTAAAAAACTTCTCTTTAAACGTCTCTATCTCTAGCATAGTTAACCTAGCTTTATCTACCTTATCTAGGTTTACATACTAGGAAAGGGTATTACTAGCACCTTACATCTATAATAGTAAGACTACTAAGTCTTAAGTAGTAGTTACTCTACTATATAATTATAAATCTATTACACCCTTGCGCATAATAGTAATACTGTTACACGGAGGGGGTATACTGCTTGTTACAAACAACACGGAATCGCAAGGTGGAGGAGCAGGCCGTCTGCGTCTCCTGCGACCCAAAGGCCGGAGTGACGTGGTCGGCGAAAGAACGCCCGGTGACCACGTGACTCGCCATCACGCCAAGAACAGACATCAGGCGCTAGGCGCTGATGGCAGCGGATAGAGTGATGGCA